>OX439483.1:293029468-293104468 GCA_949320155.1 Melangyna quadrimaculata
AAATAAGCTATGGTTATATGAACACAGAAGTTTATAAATAATTGCCAGAATTAATATTTACTTTGAAGGTTTTGAATGAACAACAACCACTTGTGTTGGCTACCACCGAGTATTATATTTTGGCTGGAATTATTGCAATTTCATGGCTGCCACACCAATCATCAGATTGCTTTATGTGGTGCTTAGTCTATAGTTCCAATTTCAATTTATAAATTGTTTTGCCGTCAACTGGATTCGAACCTAGACCAAACTACCTCAGAGGCCGTTGCACTACGCATTGCACCACCGAGGTCACCTGATCGTGCCCATCCAAATGAAGGTTTTTCTAATTTACAATTGCATTTGGACAACTAGCATTTTTACAAGCCACACACAAATTAGATGTTATTCATGCGGGTTCTTTCTTTTTCTCCTCTCCGTTATCACCGCAACAATTCGTTGCATATGTGTAAGGAGGGAAATTGTATGAAAGATTTGACACTGGTCAAGAATTAAATTTCATTCAAAGGTGTTTTCTCGTATTCTCATATTCGTTTTCAGATTCACATCCATGTCCTTCGGATGTGGAACATGAACGGAAGCGTATAATAAGCTCATTAAATTCTGATCTCGACAGCATTGTCCATTGGGGAATAAAAAACCGCGTAGAATTTATGCTCATCAATTTCGGACGTACTGTCAAGTACAGGGATTCTTTTTTTAGCCGCACAACACGAATGTGGAACGTTACACCTTTCTCTAATTTTCCCTCTGATTATGATATTCAGAAATTCAATTCCTTTTAAACCCTATCCTATTTTCCTAACGCTCGCTCTGTGTTTTATATTTTAAGGGCATTAACAACCCCTACAGTGCGCGTCAATTATAAAAAAAAAAATAAAGACTTTTACTTGTTACGCAGACCGACTGACAACATAGGCGCCTGCCAGGCGACTGAGCATACCCTAAGCGGAGCGACGGAGTGACTAACAACTCGCAACCATTCCTGTGTGTGCCTTTCTACAGGAATGCAAGGGACCTACAATTTAATGCCGAATCCGAACGGCTAGACGAGAAGCACTTATTCGTGACAAGTGATACTCTTGGAGGATTTGTCAATTCCTCGCAAGAGGCAGTAACCCTGAAAAAAACTTTTTTAGTTTTTAGGTGGCCGAGGCTGGGAAGCGATCCCAGACCTACCGCGTGACAGTCGAACGCACTAACCATTACGCTACGGGCTACTACAACGCAGTTACAAGGGCTGTTAATTCTTCTAAAAATAAAGTTTCTATCATTATTAGTAACAGTGCAATTACCGTTAACATGGGTCAGGGTACACCAAAATAAGACTTTTCTTAAATCCCGATAAATGATATAAAAATTGGAGATAGGCCCTTACTGTGAAACATTTTTTTTTTTTCTTAAAATATACCCAAGAATCATGCCCTCAAATATTGTTGACAAATTAAGGGACACCCTGTATATAAAGGGTTTTCCTTTAAGGGCGGGTCGATTTTAAAATTGAATAAAACTAGTTGTATATGAGATATCAATAAGGTTTTATCTTTATTTGAGAGCCCTATTGATGACATTATATGTGAAATATAACATCGTTCAAATGGCCGCCGCGGCTTCGCTGGGTGACGCGGATTCGAAAAGGTCCACTTATCGGTAACTTGGGCGCATAAATCAGGCTGAATTTGACCGATAGCATCGATTATGTTGTATTTGAGGGCCGCGGTGGTTTGCGGCTTATTCGCATAGACCTGCCACTTGAGAAAGCCCCACAAGAAAAAGTCCAAAGCCTCGGCGCGAGATAACCATGCCATGAAACCGCTCGTTCAGAATATCGATTGTGTCTTGAGATGTGTGGGACGTAGCGCCATCCTTTTGAAACCATATGTCTTTGGTGTCCATATCATCCAATTCCAGCCACAAGAAGTTGGTGATCATCGACCTATAGCGATCGCCGCCGTTGACGGTGATGGCCTGGGCCTGGCCAGCATTATTTTCAAAGAAGTACGGATCGATGGTGACGCCTCCAGCCCAAAATCCACACCAAACAGTAACTTTATTTCGATGCATTGGCACCTCGTGAACCTCGCGTGGATTGCTGCCGCCCTAAATCCGGCAATTTTGCGTATTCACTTAAATGGGCCTCAACGCTAAAGATGATTTTCGACCAAAATTGGGATCAACTTCCAACCCATTTTGATAATAAAAAATTTTTATTTATTTATTTATTTATTATTCATCTAAGTACAAGTTTTGTATCTTACAGACTACTAACAATTTAGAAATAATATATAAGTTAATTCATTAAATACAATATTTTAGTTATACATTCTAAACGATTCATTGATAAATCAATTTCTTCACAAAAATTATTAGAAAGTTTTATACATTTAGTGAAAGTTTCCTTACATCCACAATTATACCTATGTCTAGGATTATTCAGAAAATGACGCTGGTGCATTCTTCTTTCTGGCACATATATATCAAAAACTTGAATTGGTGAATATTTATTCGATAAGAATAAACATCATGAACAAACAATAAGCATTGTACAGAACGTCTTTTTACTAAAGAGTCAAGGCCAATTAAAGCACATCTTGATCTATAAGCAGGAGTATCAATTCTCCATTTTAGTTGCTTAACCACATATCTAGTGAAAGCTATTTGAACTCTTTCAATGCGATTTATACCAATGGAAGTACAAGCACACCAAACAATTAAACAATATTCAAGAATTGGACGAACTATAGACTTATAAACTGATTTTAAGGCAAAAGGGTCTGTAAACTCACTGCAGTTTAGCTAGACATAACCAAGCATAGAGTTTGACTTCGCAATAATATAATCGATGTGTAGGGAAAATGACAACTTCGCAAAATAAATGACTTCAAGATCACGAATCTCAGATTTGCGATTTATAATCTGCACAGAAAAAAATAAAGTTGTCATATTGAGAATCGCCGGTTGTCAACCTGAGAAAACCCGAAATTGTTATATTTACTACCAAAATAGTCAATATGACAACTTTTTTTTTTGTAAATTGACAACCCGATAGTCAATTCGACAATTTTCGATTCTCAATTTTGGTAGTCAATAGGACAACCGCGGCAGTCATTATGACAACTGCGATAGTCAATAGGACAACTTCGGTAGTCAATATGACAATTTGGTAGTCAATTTCGGATTCAACCAAAATGGATTCTTTTTTTAGCCGCACAACAAGAATGTGGAACGTTATACCTTTCTCTATTTTTCCCTCTCATTATGATATTCAGAAATTCAAAACCAATGTGCATCGGTATGTCCTTTTAAACCCTATCCTATTTTCCTAACGCTCGCTCTGTGTTTTACATGTTAAGGGCATTAACAACCCCTTCAGTGCGAATTATATTTACTGTTGCCACAATGAAATAAAAAAAATTAATTTTTCTTTTTTTTTTCTAATTGGGCCACAGGCCTCTTACGCTTTATTAACAAAATAAAATTAAACAAAATAAAATTATTCCGAAAACCAAGATAGCCCGCCGTCCAAGCGTCGCTGCGACTATCGAGGTAGTATACGTATTATTGGGGACTTCTGTTTATGATGTCTTCGTTTTTATACTCATTGATTGCTGATTGTGCATTGATTTCTTGACTAGGTTGTTGAACCTTTATTGCTGATGTTGCATTTGGCTGTCTGGGTTGATCCAAATGTGCTGATGTTGTATTTGATTGTTTGGTTTGATCCAAATGTGTCGATGTTGCATTTGGTTGTTTGGTGGGTATATCATATGTAACTCCTCCTCAGTTTGAGTAAGAATTCTCCTGAATTCTATAATTTAGTTGTTTTACATTGTATGCTTTATTATACATTTTACTGCAAAAATAGGTTATGCTTACTGGTGTACAAATAATTATTATAATCATGCTAACGTTTATAACATATGATATATTTTTATGAAATTTCAACTCTTTAATTTCTTTAATATTTTCAAAATTATTTAAAACAACATCATCAAAAGTGATTGTTTTTTGAAAAGAAGTATTAAAATTATTTTCAGGGTAGAAATATTTTTCTTGAATTATTGTTTGGTTATTATAAAAACTTTCTTTTAACAAATGTATTTGACAGTTAAAAAAATTAATAAGATAATTATTATTTAATAAAATTTTTCTGCCATCACAATTATGTTTCAATTCTTCTTTGTATGCATTTTTTATAATTACAGTTTCATCATCTATTATTTGAATTTGGGTTTTATTGTTATATCTCAATTTACAATTTTTAGTTAGAATACAATGTTCGCTTGGTTTTAATTGTTGTAAAGGTACATCATTTTGGTATACAAATGTTTTATTATTTATTTCTATAATATATTCGTTTTCGTAATCAATTTCAAAATGTTCATCATTGGGTAAAGGTAAAATTAACTTTTGTTCTACTGTTACATAATTTCTAGGAATTTTAATGGCAATTATAAGAAATTTATTTTTGTATTCTAGTATACCCATTTTTATTAATTTTAGTTTATGCAAATCAATTTCATATTCATTTAGTTCTTCTAATGTTAATATACTGGGGTGTATTATATTATATTTTGCTGATACAACGTTATCTTGAATTTGATTTATTTTGTTTTCTATAAACCTTAATTTGGTAATTTGATCTAAAAATAATTGTTGTTGTACAATTTTCGAAATAGAGTTTTCTATTTTATTATAAGTATTAAGTATGTTTTTTCTATCGTCTAAAATTATTGTTTTTAATGTTTCTATGGATTCATTGAAATGTTTATTTATTTTGATTTGTTCATTTATTGTCTCAATTGCGTTATGACTATTTTGTTCCGCTATATTTAAATAATTCCAAATTTTTTCTCTATCTTTATTATCCATGGTTCCAAATAGCCATCTCTCTACGTTTCCTACCATGTTAACTAATCCTTTTCTAAATCTCTTCTGTTTTTTAGGTGTAATTGACTTAATTTTAGCTTTAAGTGTTTCTACTTCTTTAAATATCATATTTTTGTTTTCAATTTGTAAGTGTTTTATGTTAGTTTGTATGAGTGTGATTGTGTTAAGAATTTCTTCTGGATTTATAATATGTAAAACAGTATTTGTTTGATTAGTAATTTCTAAATCCTTAATTTTTATCTTTAAGAAACCTGTTTTTTCATTGATGAGTGTAGTTTGAAGTATCCCTTGTGTTGTTTGTGTTATTAACAGAATTAGGATAGTTATTACCTGTAAATTTATAAGGTCTTTTAATATTGTTAACGTGTACGTTTTTAAGATTTTTAATTTTATATCTAGGTTGTTCTTTATGTCGAACATTTTTGTAATTTTTAATTGGTCCTACTTCCCTTTTTTCTGAGTAAATTTCGCGCTTTTCATTAATTTTGTTAATTTTTTTAAGTTTCGTTTGTTGGATTCTTTCATGAAGTATTAATTCATCGATTTCATCTTTAGCTATCTTAAATGTGGTTTTTATCGTGGAATGATATCTGTTGTTATAATTATCTAGAACTAGTTGCAATTTCATTTCTATTGATAAATCTTTTTCTTCAATGCCTGTTATTTTTTCTAAAATAGTTGAATGCAATCTTTCAATATCCGCATTCCCTGTGTGGCTATTGGGTTTCGTGAAATGTATTTCGACCTCACTTCTATTAAGAAAATCTAAAATATGTTCTGATTTGAATTCGTTATCTGATATTATTTTTTTTGGTTTACCGAATTTCGAGAAATGTTCTATTATAATTGCTTTTTTACTTCTCCAATTTCTATCGGTTATTACATACCCTACTGCAAATTTTGTAAGTTTGTCGATTATAGTTAGAAATGCTTTTTTCTCAATATGAAATATATCTAAATGTATTATTTCATTTTTATGTTTTGGGGTTTCTGTTAAGTTATACTTTGGTTTAATGGGATTCCTATCGTATTTTATCTCCTGACACTTTTTGCAATTATTAATTACTAACTGTATTTGCTCTTGAAGTTTAGAAAAAAAAATTTTATTTTTCAGAGTGTAGTATGTTTCGTTTATACCACTGTGCATAGATTCTTTAGTGTGATAAAGAGAGATCTGTTTGTGAATCTCCTCCTCGGTTTTTATCTCGGTTGCCCTATTAGTACATTTTATGAATTTTATTTTCTCGTTCATGGAGAATAATTGAATTATAACTTGTTGAACCTTATTATAATCATGGTCTTCTACCTCAGAATATATACCTGTTGTTCCTTTCCTGATGAATCTAATTAAAACATCTTTTATTTTGTCTTCCCCTTCGAGAGGATTAAGATATATAATTCTTCGTTCATGCAAAATTATTATTTCGTTTGTTATTGTACTGTAAGTTAATATTAGTTGCGTTTTATACTTATTAACAATTTCTTCTTTTATTCCTATATGATCTAAATGTTGTTCCTCTACTGAATGAATCGTTTCTGTAAGCTCCATATTAGATTCTAAATCATTATCCTCGTTAATCTTAGGTGTGTTTTCTAATCTGCTAAGGAAATCTGCAACTTTATTCTCTTTCCCTTTCAAATATTCGATTTCAAAATTATACTCTTGAAGTTTCAAGAGCCATCTTTGATTTCGTTGAGAGAACTCCTTTCCTTTGTATTTGTTATTTAGATATTTTATTGGAATATGATCAGTTACAATTTTGAAATGATTCCCATATAAATATGGTCGAAAATAGTTGACTGAGTAGACAATTGCCAGGAACTCTTTATCTGTTACACTGTACTTTTGTTCGTGTTTATTAAGAGTTCTGGATACGAAGCATATCGGGTGCCCATTTTGAGATAGAACAGCGCCAATGGCATAATTGCTTGCGTCTGTTGTAACTACAAAGGGTTTGTCATATTCAGGATATTTTAAAATTGGATGTGAAGTTATTAAATCTTTAAGGTTTTCAAATGCTGAAATATACTGAGGGTCTTTAATATTAATTGTTTCGCCTTTCTTTAAATATCTAATCATCGCATAAGCAATCTTAGCATAATCCCTGACGAATTTCCTATAGTACCCTGTCATCCCTAGGAAACCTTTAAGTTGTTTCTCTGTTTTTGGTATCTTTAAATTATCAATTTCTTTTACTTTGTTTGGATTTGGTTTAACCCCTTCCTTAGTCAAAATATGACCAAGAAATTCAGTATCCCGTTTCATGAAGCTACATTTATCTGCTTGTATTATAAGATTATGATCTTGTAATTTTCTAAATATTTTTTCTAGTTAATGCATATGTTCTTCTAAGGTTGTGGAGAATATTAATATATCGTCTAAGTATACTACGCATATTCTGTTTATATAGTCACGTAATATGTCATTCATTAGTCTTTGAAACGTTGCAGGTGCATTCTTGAGTCCGAATGGCATCCTGACGTATTCATATAGACCTGATGGAGTCACAAAAGCAGTTTTTTCAATGTATTTTTCTGCTACCAAGATTTGATGATACCCTTTAGCAAGATCTAATGTGCTGAAGTACTGAGATTTCCCTAATTTATCCAATATACTTTCGATATTGGGGATTGGGTACTTATCATCTACGGTTACTTGGTTCAACTTTCTGTAGTCTACGACTATCCTGTATTTTTGTATTCCTGAACTGTCAAGTTTTTTCGGAATAACTATTATTAGTGAACTATAACGACTGTTACTCTTTCGAATGATTCCTTGTTTCTCCATTTCTTCCATTTGCTTACGTACTTCGACTTCGTGTTTTGGGGGGTACCTATATAACTTAGAATTAATTTGTTGGTCTGTTGTAGTTTTTATTTCATGAACTACTGTACTTGTGTTTGTAAATTGATCTCCTTCTTTGAAAATCAATTTTTTATATTTATTTAAAAGTTTTTCTACCGATTCTTTTTCTAATTCATTGAGGTGATTTGTTTGAATGTTGCAAACTTCGCTTACTTCTAACACATTAACTTCATCCATTACTATGGTTAAGAATGGAAGATGCCTGTCATTCATTAAAATAATTTCCTCATTTTTTAGGTCTATAGTTTTTGTATTGTTCTTTATCCAATCCATTCCTATAAGGAAATCGTAAGGTTTATTTAATGCTACTTTTGTCCATTTGATTCTTGCATTGCAAGGTTGGTCAAATTGCATTGGACATTTTGTTTTTACTTGTGCTGTTTCGTTAACAGTACCATGAATAGTATTTATTTGAATTGGTGTATCGTGCATATATTCGTAAAGACTTGAGGGAACTCTAGTTGAATTTAAAAGGCTAATGGTTGATCATGTATCAAGTAATGCAATATAATCTATATTTTCAAAAGTTAACTGTATGCATATTTTTCTTTTGTCCGAGACTAGTTGATAAAAAACTCATGATTCTCTATTTGGTTAGTTTCTGCTCTATTACTTAAGGAGTCTACTTCCATAGGTTCTATTCTAGCTTGTCTTGATCTATGTTGACCTGAGTTTTGAATGTTTTGGGGATTGTTATTATACCAATTATTTCTAGCTTGGCCTGATGCATTATTATTTCTTATTTGTCCTGTCGGGCTATTCCCATTAGGTTGATTTTGATAAGTGTTATTGTTTCTATTAACCTGATTTTGATTCGTATAATTACTGTTTCTATTTACTTGATTTTGATTCGTATAATTATTGTTTCTAAAGGGGTTTTGATTAGTGTAATTATTGTTTTTGTTAAAATTATTTTGATTAGTGTAGTTATGTCTGTTATTTTGGAAATTTTGAGTTGTGTTTTGCTATTGATTTCTAGGTTCCATGGTATGTGTTTTTTCTAATCGTAAATTGTATTCATCTTGACCTATATACTTAAACAAAATTGTTCTAATTTTTGATAAACTATATTCATTGTAAATCTCTGCACCTAAGGCTCCTGCTGTTACATCTTTTATTTTTAGAATTAATGCACTATTTAGACAATTAGCAATTTCTAAACCATTTCCATTGAACGTTGCACATTCTGTTATATTATTAATAATATTTTGTACCTTATCTAATAATTGACTTATACTATATACCTTTATATTATTAATGTTCTTCAAGATTGTCCCTTGGTCCTTTGTTGGTCGGAAGTGTACTTTTAGTTTCTGCTTACATTCTTCCCATGATGTTGGTGCCTCAATCGCCAAAAAGTTTTTTGCTGCTCCTCCAATTTTCTCATTGTATATGATAGTAAACACTAGATCTTGGTTAATTATCCCGAATTCTTCTATAATTTGTTCCACAGTAGCGATAAACGAAGGTAATGTACCCGGTTTTCCCGTAAAGTTTTCTACGTACTTTAATCGTTTTTCTATTGTCACTCTTGGATTTTGAACTGCATTTTGTCTGTTTAGAATTTCTGTTAGGGTTAACAAACACTGTTCTATAGAGGGTTGTGCCATTTTTGTTTGAAAGTTATGATTTTTCACTTGTTACAATTGATTGGATTATTAGTAATTCTAGATTTTTCGTTCGTATCACTATCCTGTAGTATTAATATAAGAGGACGACCGACTGCGCCAATTATATTTACTGTTGCCACATTGAAATAAAAAAAAATTAATTTTTCTTTTTTTTCTAATTGGGCCACAGGCCTCTTACGCTTTATTAACAAAATAAAATTAAACAAAATAAAATTATTCCGAAAACCAAGATAGCCCGCCGTCCAAGCGTCGCTGCGACTATCGAGGTAGTATACGTATTATTGGGGACTTCTGTTTATGATGTCTTCGTTTTTATACTTATTGATTGCTGATTGTGCATTGATTTCTTGACTAGGTTGTTGAACCTTTATTGCTGATGTTGCATTTGGCTGTCTGGGTTGATCCAAATGTGCTGATGTTGTATTTGATTGTTTGGTTTGATCCAAATGTGTCGATGTTGCATTTGGTTGTTTGGTGGGTATATCATATGTAACTCCTCCTCGGTTTGAGTAAGAATTCTCCTGAATTCTATAATTTAGTTGTTTTACATTGTATGCTTTATTATACATTTTACTGCAAAAATAGGTTATGCTTACTGTTGTACAAATAATTATTATAATCATGCTAACGTTTATTACATATGATATATTTTTATGAAATTTCAACTCTTTAATTTCTTTAATATTTTCAAAATTATTTAAAACAACATCATCAAAAGTGATTGTTTTTTGAAAAGAAGTATTAAAATTATTTTCAGGGTAGAAATATTTTTCTTGAATTATTGTTTGGTTATTATAAAAACTTTCTTTTAACAAATGTATTTGACAGTTAAAAAAATTAATAAGATAATTATTATTTAATAAAAATTTTCTGCCATCACAATTATGTTTCAATTCTTCTTTGTATGCATTTTTTATAATTACAGTTTCATCATCTATTATTTGAATTTGGGTTTTATTGTTATATCTCAATTTACAATTTTTAGTTAGAATACAATGTTCGCTTGGTTTTAATTGTTGTAAAGGTACATCATTTTGGTATACAAATGTTTTATTATTTATTTCTATAATATATTCGTTTTCGTAATCAATTTCAAAATGTTCATCATTGGGTAAAGGTAAAATTAACTTTCGTTCTACTGTTACATAATTTCTAGGAATTTTAATGGCAATTATAAGAAATTTATTTTTGTATTCTAGTATACCCATTTTTATTAATTTTAGTTTATGCAAATCAATTTCATATTCATTTAGTTCTAATGTTAATATACTGGGGTGTATTATATTATATTTTGCTGATACAACGTTATCTTGAATTTGATTTATTTTGTTTTCTATAAACCTTAATTTGGTAATTTGATCTAAAAATAATTGTTGTTGTACAATTTTCGAAATAGAGTTTTCTATTTTATTATGAGTATTAAGTATGTTTTTTCTATCGTCTAAAATTATTGTTTTTAATGTTTCTATGGATTCATTGAAATGTTTATTTATTTTGATTTGTTCATTTATTGTCTCAATTGCGTTATGACTATTTTGTTCCGCTATATTTAAATAATTCCAAATTTTTTCTCTATCTTTATTATCCATGGTTCCAAATAGCCATCTCTCTACGTTTCCTACCATGTTAACTAATCCTTTTCTAAATATCTTCTGTTCTTTAGGTGTAATTGACTTAATTTTAGCTTTAAGTGTTTCTACTTCTTTAAATATCATATTTTTGTTTTCAATTTGTAAGTGTTTTATGTTAGTTTGTATGAGTGTGATTGTGTTAAGAATTTCTTCTGGATTTATAATATGTAAAACAGTATTTGTTTGATTAGTAATTTCTAAATCCTTAATTTTTATCTTTAAGAAACCTGTTTTTTCATTGATGAGTGTAGTTTGAAGTATCCCTTGTGTTGTTTGTGTTATTAACAGAATTAGGATAGTTATTACCTGTAAATTTATAAGGTCTTTTAATATTGTTAACGTGTACGTTATTATGATTTTTAATTTTATATCTAGGTTGTTCTTTATGTCGAACATTTTTGTAATTTTTAATTGGTCCTACTTCCCTTTTTTCTGAGTAAATTTCGCGCTTTTCATTAAGTTTGTTAATTTTTTTAAGTTTCGTTTGTTGGATTCTTTCATGAAGTATTAATTCATCGATTTCATCTTTAGCTATCTTAGGTGTGGTTTTTATCGTGGAATGATATCTGTTGTTATAATTATCTAGAACTAGTTGCAATTTCATTTCTATTGATAAATCTTTTTCTTCAATGCCTGTTATTTTTTCTAAAATAGTTGAATGCAATCTTTCAATATCCGCATTCCCTGTGTGGCTATTGGGTTTCGTGAAATGTATTTCGACCTCACTTCTATTAAGAAAATCTAAAATATGTTCTGATTTGAATTCGTTATCTGATATTATTTTTTTTGGTTTACCGAATTTCGAGAAATGTTCTATTATAATTGCTTTTTTACTTCTCCAATTTCTATCGGTTATTACATACCCTACTGCAAATTTTGTAAGTTTGTCGATTATAGTTAGAAATGCTTTTTTCTCAATATGAAATATATCTAAATGTATTATTTCATTTTTATGTTTTGGGGTTTCTGTTAAGTTATACTTTGGTTTAATGGGATTCCTATCGTATTTTATCTCCTGACACTTTTTGCAATTATTAATTACTAACTGTATTTGCTCTTGAAGTTTAGAAAAAAAAATTTTATTTTTCAGAGTGTAGTATGTTTCGTTTATACCACTGTGCATAGATTCTTTAGTGTGATAAAGAGAGATCTGTTTGTGAATCTCCTCGTCAGTTTTTATCTCGGTTGCCCTATTAGTACATTTTATGAATTTTATTTTCTCGTTCATGGAGAATAATTGAATTATAACTTGTTGAACCTTATTATAATCATGGTCTTCTACCTCAGAATATATACCTGTTGTTCCTTTCCTGATGAATCTAATTAAAACATCTTTTATTTTGTCTTCCCCTTCGAGAGGATTAAGATATATAATTCTTCGTTCATGCAAAATTATTATTTCGTTTGTTATTGTACTGTAAGTTAATATTAGTTGCGTTTTATACTTATTAACAATTTCTTCTTTTATTCCTATATGATCTAAATGTTGTTCCTCTACTGAATGAATCGTTTCTGTAAGCTCCATATTAGATTCTAAATCATTATCCTCGTTAATCTTAGGTGTGTTTTCTAATCTGCTAAGGAAATCTGCAACTTTATTCTCTTTCCCTTTCAAATATTCGATTTCAAAATTATACTCTTGAAGTTTCAAGAGCCATCTTTGATTTCGTTGAGAGAACTCCTTTCCTTTGTATTTGTTATTTAGATATTTTATTGGAATATGATCAGTTACAATTTTGAAATGATTCCCATATAAATATGGTCGAAAATAGTTGACTGAGTAGACAATTGCCAGGAACTCTTTATCTGTTACACTGTA
Source organism: Melangyna quadrimaculata (assembly GCA_949320155.1). NCBI lineage: Eukaryota > Metazoa > Arthropoda > Insecta > Diptera > Syrphidae > Melangyna > Melangyna quadrimaculata. Next base: position 293,042,306 of record OX439483.1, read on the forward strand.
CTTTTGTTCGTGTTTATTAAGAGTTCTGGATACGAAGCATATCGGGTGCCCATTTTGAGATAGAACAGCGCCAATGGCATAATTGCTTGCGTCTGTTGTAACTACAAAGGGTTTGTCATATTCAGGATATTTTAAAATTGGATGTGAAGTTATTAAATCTTTAAGGTTTTCAAATGCTGAAATATACTGAGGGTCTTTAATATTAATTGTTTCGCCTTTCTTTAAATATCTAATCATCGCATAAGCAATCTTAGCATAATCCCTGACGAATTTCCTATAGTACCCTGTCCTCCCTAGGAAACCTTTAAGTTGTTTCTCTGTTTTTGGTATCTTTAAATTATCAATTTCTTTTACTTTGTTTGGATTTGGTTTAACCCCTTCCTTAGTCAAAATATGACCAAGAAATTCAGTATCCCGTTTCATGAAGCTACATTTATCTGCTTGTATTATAAGATTATGATCTTGTAATTTTCTAAATATTTTTTCTAGTGAATGCATATGTTCTTCTAAGGTTGTGGAGAATATTAATATATCGTCTAAGTATACTACGCATATTCTGTTTATATAGTCACGTAATATGTCATTCATTAGTCTTTGAAACATTGCAGGTGCATTCTTGAGTCCGAATGGCATCCTGACGTATTCATATAGACCTGATGGAGTCACAAAAGCAGTTTTTTCAATGTATTTTTCTGCTACCAAGATTTGATGATACCCTTTAGCAAGATCTAATGTGCTGAAGTACTGAGATTTCCCTAATTTATCCAATATACTTTCGATATTGGGGATTGGGTACTTATCATCTACGGTTACTTGGTTCAACTTTCTGTAGTCTACGACTATCCTGTATTTTTGTATTCCTGAACTGTCAAGTTTTTTCGGAATAACTATTATTAGTGAACTATAACGACTGTTACTCTTTCGAATGATTCCTTGTTTCTCCATTTCTTCCATTTGCTTACGTACTTCGACTTCGTGTTTTGGGGGGTACCTATATAACTTAGAATTAATTTGTTGGTCTGTTGTAGTTTTTATTTCATGAACTACTGTACTTGTGTTTGTTAATTGATCTCCTTCTTTGAAAATCAATTTTTTATATTTATTTAAAAGTTTTTCTACCGATTCTTTTTCTAATTCATTGAGGTGATTTGTTTGAATGTTGCAAACTTCGCTTACTTCTAACACATTAACTTCATCCATTACTATGGTTAAGAATGGAAGATGCCTGTCATTCATTAAAATAATTTCCTCATTTTTTAGGTCTATAGTTTTTGTATTGTTCTTTATCCAATCCATTCCTATAAGGAAATCGTAAGGTTTATTTAATGCTACTTTTGTCCATTTAATTCTTGCATTGCAAGGTTGATCAAATTGCATTGGACATTTTGTTTTTACTTGTGCTGTTTCGTTAACAGTACCATGAATAGTATTTATTTGAATTGGTGTATCGTGCATATATTCGTAAAGACTTGAGGGAACTCTAGTTGAATTTAAAAGGCTAATGGTTGATCATGTATCAAGTAATGCAATATAATCTATATTTTCAAAAGTTAACTGTATGCATATTTTTCTTTTGTCCGAGACTAGTTGATAAAAAACTCATGATTCTCTATTTGGTTAGTTTCTGCTCTATTACTTAAAGAGTCTACTTCCATAGGTTCTATTCTAGCTTGTCTTGATCTATGTTGACCTGAGTTTTGAATGTTTTGGGGATTGTTATTATACCAATTATTTCTAGCTTGGCCTGATGCATTATTATTTCTTATTTGTCCTGTTGGGCTATTCCCATTAGGTTGATTTTGATAAGTGTTATTGTTTCTATTAACCTGATTTTGATTCGTATAATTACTGTTTCTATTTACTTGATTTTGATTCGTATAATTATTGTTTCTAAAGGGGTTTTGATTAGTGTAATTATTGTTTTTGTTAAAATTATTTTGATTAGTGTAGTTATGTCTGTTATTTTGGAAATTTTGAGTTGTGTTTTGCTATTGATTTCTAGGTTCCATGGTATGTGTTTTTTCTAATCGTAAATTGTATTCATCTTGACCTATATACTTAAACAAAATTGTTCTAATTTTTGATAAACTATATTCATTGTAAATCTCTGCACCTAAGGCTCCTGCTGTTACATCTTTTATTTTTAGAATTAATGCACTATTTAGACAATTAGCAATTTCTAAACCATTTCCATTGAACGTTGCACATTCTGTTATATTATTAATAATATTTTGTACCTTATCTAATAATTGACTTATACTATATACCTTTATATTATTAATGTTCTTCAAGATTGTCCCTTGGTCCTTTGTTGGTCGGAAGTGTACTTTTAGTTTCTGCTTACATTCTTCCCATGATGTTGGTGCCTCAATCGCCAAAAAGTTTTTTGCTGCTCCTCCAATTTTCTCATTGTATATGATAGTAAACACTAGATCTTGGTTAATTATCCCGAATTCTTCTATAATTTGTTCCACAGTAGCGATAAACGAAGGTAATGTACCCGGTTTTCCCGTAAAGTTTTCTACGTACTTTAATCGTTTTTCTATTGTCACTCTTGGATTTTGAACTGCATTTTGTCTGTTTAGAATTTCTGTTAGGGTTAACAAACACTGTTCTATAGAGGGTTGTGCCATTTTTGTTTGAAAGTTATGATTTTTCACTTGTTACAATTGATTGGATTATTAGTAATTTTAGATTTTTCGTTCGTATCACTATCCTCTAGTATTAATATAAGAGGACGACCGACTGCGCCAATTATATTTACTGTTGCCACAATGAAATAAAAAAAAATTAATTTTTCTTTTTTTTTTCTAATTGGGCCACAGGCCTCTTACGCTTTATTAACAAAATAAAATTAAACAAAATAAAATTATTCCGAAAACCAAGATAGCCAGCCGTCCAAGCGTCGCTGCGACTATCGAGGTAGTATACGTATTATTGGGGACTTCTGTTTATGATGTCTTCGTTTTTATACTTATTGATTGCTGATTGTGCATTGATTTCTTGACTAGGTTGTTGAACCTTTATTGCTGATGTTGCATTTGGCTGTCTGGGTTGATCCAAATGTGCTGATGTTGTATTTGATTGTTTGGTTTGATCCAAATGTGTCGATGTTGCATTTGGTTGTTTGGTGGGTATATCATATGTAACTTGCGCGTCAATTATAAAAAAATAAAGACTATTGCTTGTTACGCAGACCGACTGACAACATAGGCGCCTGCTAGGCGACTGAGCATACCCTAAGCGGAGCGACGGAGTCGCGTGAGCGGGATAGAGGAAGCGGGCCACCCAAAGTATTATTTACATAGTACAAATACTTTTAAATCAGACCGCCTGATAACACATGGGGGTTGACTTTTTTATTAATAAATTAATTCCCCAAGTGGCAGGCGCCTATGCTTCAAAGTTTTTGAACTAAACATTACTTTGGGTGGCCCGCTTCGGGGGTTCAAGAGTCTTTTTTTTTCAAATGAAATTTTGCCTTATTTCGATTTGAAAATAGAAATAAAGCCAATTCGGCCTTATATCCATTTTCGAGCTTGAATCAAAAAATAAACTTTTTAACATTTACCTGCCGCTCGTTTTCGAAATTATCATAAAATCTATGGGTCTTTCGCAAACTTGTTGTTGACTTTTATTTTAAGTATTGTTACATACATTCAAAAAAATAATTAAAACATTATGTTGATTACGCATTTTTTTTGAGAAAATTGACCCCAAAATTAAAAAATTAGAATGGGCAGGAAAAATGGAACAGGCTAAAAACTGGATATCTTAAGACTGAGAAAAGATATCAAAATTTATTTCAACGCAGTTACAAGAGCTGGTAATTCTTCTAAAAATAAAGTTTATATCATTATTACTAACAGTGCAATTACCGTTAACAAGTTTCTATTATCATTACTAACAGTGCAATTACCGTTAACATGGGTCAGGGTACACCAAAATAAGACTTTTCTTAAATCCCCGATTAATGATATCAAAATTGGAAATAGGCCCTTACTGTGATACAATTTTTTTTTCTTAAATTACACCCAAGAATCATGCCCTCAAATACTGTTGCCGAGTTAAGGGACACCCTGTATATAAAGGGTTTCGATTTTAAAATTGAATAAAACTAGTCGTATATGAGATATCAATAAGGTTTTACCTTTATTTGAGAGCCCTATCAATGACATTATGTATGAAATATAACATCGTTCAAATGGCCGCCGCGGCTTCGCTGATTATTAAAAAAAATTACACATTTAGTGAAAGATTCATTACATCCATAATCCTACCTTTTGGGCGACCTGCATCGTGCCTGATCGGGAAACTGTTGTTTGCTCAGAACTTGGTCTGGGCCAGTAGCGCAACAAGCAGTCACGACAAAGTGCTTGTTTAACCTCCTCGTGGTGGTCCCCTGGCCACTATTTGTGTATCCCAATATACATAAATAGGCCAAAATTACAAGTGCGAAAAGACCTACCTTTCTAGGATAGGTTACGGAGGTAATCATTCTCCGTAACTGAAATCAACCCGCTACCAAAACCAACACTACGCCTCGGATAATTAATGATAACTCGTGGACGACTTTTGGCTATTGTACCCGGACAAAGATTGGTTTCTGCAATGTGAAGACACTTCTTGACGATGGAAAAGAAGGTCCTCAGAATGCCAGATTCCTGCAACTAGAGAAGGAATTCATGTGGTATAGGATGGACATCTTAGGGATAAGTGAATTTAGATGGCTGGGCTCGGGGAAGTTGAAGTCACCAACCCGTAACACTGTAATATCCTATTCCGCAAAAACACCTGGAAGCGCTCGAGAATCTGGCGTTGGATTGCTGCTTTCCAAAACAGCTCTCAAAAGCTTAATTTCCTGGGAGCCTTTAGGTGACAGGATCCTGAAAGCCAGGTTCCGGACTAGAGTACGCCACGGCACCATCATACAGTGTTACGCCCCAACTTTGCTCTCTTCTGACGAGGAGAAGGAAGCCTTTTATAACCGGCTGAGTGCTGCTTATGAAAGCGTTCCACGAGGTGATATAATTATGGTGATGGGAGACTTAAATGCCAAGGTGGCAATGACAACACTGGACTAAGGCATGTCATGGGAAAACATGGTGATGGTAACCGAAACGACAATGGCGAACGATTTGTCGATTTCTGCAACGCCAACGGCCTTGTTATTGGAGGGACCATGTTCGAGCATAAGACGTGCCACAAAGTCAGTTGGGTGTCGACTGACAGACAAGCAACTTCCAACCAAATTGACCACTTGGCGATTAGCCGGCGTTTTAGAAGCAGTCTCCAGGACGTCCGTAACAGAAGAGGTGCTGACATGGAAATGGCCTGGAGCCCTCATCTGATGGTTGCTACCGTAAGATTGCGTACAGCTGCAGTTTGGAGATCGCAAGGAAATACTCGAATGCCCAAATTCAATACAGATAGACTAAAGGATCCCACAGTGCGCCAACAACTAGTGGACCACCTTTCACAAGGATTGAACGCAATCAGCAGCACGGAAACCACATCCATCGAAAATCATTGGTGTGCTGTGAAAAATGTGTTCATATCCGGTGCTGAAAGTATAGTTGGCCGGGCGCAAGGAAGAAATAGTGCTTGGCTTTCTGACGAATTTTGGGCAAGGATCGAAGAAAGGAAACACCTTAAAGCTCGCATCGCAGCTACCCCAGCAGCAGGGAGAAACGAGCTTGAGTCTACGTACCGCATGAAGATGAGGGAAGTTCACCGTAGTGTGCGACGTGATAAGCGTAACTTCATCAACGCATTGGCTACAGAAGCAGAAGAAGCCGCTAGTAGGTGTGACAGTAAGACCGTCTACAGAACTACCAAAGAGCTCACTGGTGTCTAGAGCTCTAAACAACACCTGGTTAAAGACACAATCGGATCCCTGCTAATTTCGGATGAGAATCAGCTCATAAGGTGGAGGGAACACTTTTCTGCGGTTTTAGACCGAGTTTTCGCCAGTGAAATGAACCCTATTCCCACTGAGCTACCCGAAGTAACAATTTCCCGAATACGCACCGTACCGCCCAGTAAAGAAGAAATTATGACCGCAATCAAAGCACTGAAGAACAACAAAGCGGTTGGACTTGATGGTATTCCTGCAGAGCTCTTAGGAGCAGCCTCAACAACATCGAGCGAGCTACTGCACCCACTTATTAATAGAGCTTGGGAAACAGAGAGCTGTCCTGAAGAGTGGAAAAAGGGAATGATTGTCAAGCTCCCAAAGAAAGGAGATCTCAAACAGTGCGAAAACTAGAGAGGAATATGCGTTCTGCCTGCAGTAGCCAAGATAATAGCAAGGACAGTATTGGACCGAATTAAAGACCACCTCGAAGACACACTCGACACTGAACAAGCAGGTTTCCGCACTGGATCTTCCTGTGTGGATCACATCAACACCTTGCGGATCATCATCGAACAGTCCGTTGAATATCGATCACCACTTTACCTGCTGTCCATCGATTTTGAAAAGGCATTCGACAGTGTCAATAGAGAATTTATTTGGCTTGCTTTTAGCAGGAGGGTAGGGTGTCCATCTTATCTCTTTAAAAGAGAACATGTTCTCTTTTTTCACTCTGATCTTTTTTACACTTTCTTTTTCTTAAGGGATCTATTGTTGTTCACTATTTTTTGAATGAAATTCGCTTTTGTTTTATTGCAATAATTTGTATTTCAATGTCAATTAATAGACTTAATGGCCTTATTCTGCCGTTGCGAGGCTCACAGGTCACAATTTTTTGTGAGTGAGGTTTCTTATGGGGTGGTCACAATTTCGTATTCTGTGGGAGCACTCCTAAGAAACCTCACAAGAACAACGTGAGTTGTTATCTGCCAAGGAGCACATCATAATTTTTACGTTTTTATAAGGCGAGTTCATCACAAGTTATAAGGTTATTGTGACTTGTGAGGCATCAGTGATGTTGCCAGAATAAGGCTGTCAAATTTCGTTTTTAGGTAAATTTTATAGTAAAATAGGAATACATATGTTGTCAAAGCTTCTGCAAAATTTTTAAATTATAGAGTTATATACGAAAAAGTACAAGAGAAAAATAATAAGAGGATATTATTGATGATTAAGGCAACTCTAGCACCTTATCAAAACGAACATACCACATTTCTTACCTACTAGTTGTATTTTGTTCAGCAATTATTCATACATCTACCAACGTGTGTATGATTCTTGAAAATTAGGTCGCTTGATTCTTTTACTTTTATTTTTTTTATTTTGTTGTGTTCTCTTTTTTGTTCTCTATTTTGCTCAAAATGTTCTCTTTTTTATAGCTTTTAGAGTAAAATGTCCTCTTTTTGTTAAAAAACGCAGATGGACACCCTACAGGAGGGCATCCCAGATAAATTGATTGCTATTATCAAGGCTACATATGATGGATCCAAGTGTCACGTTTTGCACAAAGGTAGGCTGTCAGAGGAGTTTGAAATCCAAAGTGAAGTTAGGCAAGGCTGTATACTGTCACCAATACTGTTCCTGTTGGTGATAAGTGACGTACTGCACGCAGTTTTGTCAAATGGAAATGGAGCAATTCAGTGGACTCTGCAATCTCACCTCAAACATCTGGACTACGCGGATGACGTATGCTTACTCTCTCATAGGATCATGGATCTCCATCAAATGACAACAAGGGTGGAGAGAGAAGCAGAAATCGTAGGGCTTAAGATCAACTCGGCAAAAACTAAAAGGATCAGCCGTGGAACTTCCTCATCAATCCAAGTAAATATTTCTGGACAACCGGTAGAGATGGTAGAGGATTTCCAATATCTTGGGAGTATTGTCTCTACGGGTGGCGGAACTGAACTGGACGTAAACAGCCGAATCAGAAAAGCAAAGGCTGCGTTCGGAATGCTGTCCAAAATATGGAAAAACAACTTTTTTAGCTTAAGGACCAAGCTAAGACTGTTCCGCTTCAATGTTGAATCCGTTCTGCTTTACGAATGCAGCACTTGGAAAGTCATTGACACTGTCACTAGAAAGCTGCAAACCTTCGTTAATAGATGACTACGAAACATCTTGAGGATTTTCTGGCCCAACCGTATCTCCAATGCCGAACTTCATGCGAGAACGGGTCAGGAGCCCATAGACTCCATTATACGAAGAAGAAAGTGGCAGTGGATTGGCCATACGCTTCGAAAAGGCGATCGGTGCCTTGCATTTCAATGCAGTGGAACCCGCTCACACAGGAGGGAATACAAGTGGGCCGGCCGAGAAGTACATGGCGAAGAACGGTCGAACAGGAATCGGCACGACCCGGGAAAAATTGGAGAGAGCTGAAATATATTTCAAGAAATCGTACACGATGGCGCGTAGGTGTAGTGGAGGCCCTATGTCCCGTAAGGGAAACGTCACGGACTTAGTAGGTCCGAGGACCTAAGTAAGTAGTAAGTATAATTCTACCTATGTCTAGGATTATTCAGAAAATAACGCTGGCGCATTCTTCTTTCTGGCACATATATTTCAAAAATTTGAATTAGTGAAATTTTTATTCGATAAGAATAAACATCATTAACAAACAATAATCATTGAATAGAGCGTGACAATCTGAACACCCTTTCAAACGAACTTACGAGCAAAGAAAACAAAACACCCGTACACTTTAAAGTCTTAAACTGAACTCCTTTATTAATTTAAACTATATCTACATTACACTTATTTCTTATACCTAGATTTCATATATATATGTTAATGTATGTACATTTTCTCAACTTATCTTATCTCTAGTTTGTTGTTGTCCTAAACTAATATAAACAAGGATCCAAGGTGGATAACGACGATGCAACGCATCCCTTGCTCATAAAACATAATGCTCGAAGATGTGTGTCATAAACACAATCTGCGAGATCATTTACTGTTTCTATGAAAAGGGATCGGCGCGACACAGCGTCGCCGTCCACTTTGATCTTAGATATTTACAATATGTTTCTACAGTCATAAAAGTACCTATGAGTAATATACATAAATAAAAATAAAGATAACTAAACATACTCCCGCCATTGACATCAATTTAAATGTGTCAATTCAAATGTTGAAAGGGTTATGCTGTCCTGTAGAAACAACAGTTGTTAGAGCTGGCAGAGTAGTTGCTGTTGAAATTTACTTCTCATTGGTGATTTCAAACAGTGTCTGAGGTGCTGCGATCGGATCCTTATTTCAATGGAGAACCTTCAAAATTCTTGAAGTGACTAGGAAACCTCTTCAATATCTTAATGTAGATTCGGTAGTAAAAACGAGATGGCTAGAGACTACTTTCATGTTTTAGTTCTCTTCTTTTCCAGCATTCACATTTATGTTAAACAAGATTTACAGGATTCAAGAAGAATTAACAGTCCTCAGGAAATGTACGTTCCTTGCCTTTCTGGAAGCCCTTCTGTGTTGTTATACCAATTTTGTTTTAACTAACATCGGTGGCTTGAATTTGAAACCAAGGGAACACTGTGTCATTTGACTTTGAAGAAGCCGAACTATTAGGTCAAGCAGGACATCCATCAATTTAGAGTTTGAACTGGAAATGTTGAACATTCATTGATGTCTCTTTACGATAGTTTAAGGTTATAGCTCAACCAATTGAATACTTTCATTAGAGCAGTTTCCTTTGCGGTTACCATCATTATCATCATAAGGTATTATCACTAATATTATTCTCGTTATCATCTTCATCAGTGTTGGAGAATGTTGCACAATGCCGTCAAATTTATGAAGGCTCACCATCGGCGACCTTTCAGCATCGTTGTCTGCCAACTCTTTAGTCCTCGTAGACAACTCCAGATTGGTTCAGCCATACTCGAACTTAAAATTATTTATACATACATACGTAATAATTTATAATTTTATGAAAGGTCTTTTTTAAGATTATAATGTTTTGAAACATTGAATGGAATTAGAATTTCCTCTATATATTTTTTTTATTATTTAATCATTTTTTATTTTATTTGATAAAATAAAATTACAATAATTTAATAAACTCAATTTTGTATAAGATTTGAACATGGTGATAATTATTTATTTCGTAGAAAATATTTTTATTTCTTAACTTTAGTTAATTGTTACCATATATCTAGAATACACATTTACAGTACTATATATATTTATATTTTATATATTATCATAGTACTTAAATATTATACTACTATAGGAAAAGGACAAACAATGTAAATCGCGCTTGTCGAAATCCCATTGCTTGTCCTTACGTGTAATATACGACAAAGGCCAATTACGCAAAAGATTGCATTTGACTCCCTGCCCCTCTCCGAGGGCACAGAAAATCAGTTTTTTCTTTTGGAAAATTGTATTAAAAAAAATAAGGAACAACAAGGTGTTATTTTTCCCGGATAAATTATTAATTTTTGAAAATTTATTCGATATTGTAACTTCTGTTTTACTTTCAATATGCAAACTACTGACTTTGTTTGAAAGGTTTTCCCAATACGTGACTGAGCAAATCTCAAGCCGACCCAGAAGCATTTCCAAATCTGAAAAGAAAATTATTTTATTAAAACATGTTTTCAAATTTATATGTTTGTACCTATCAACCATTTTTGTTACTTGCTTGCATAAGCTCTCTTTAAAACTTGAAGATACGTGACGACTTGAAAATGGCTTTAAATTGCTTGGATCACTCAGGATTCCATGAGGTTGTTCTAAATTAGTACATCTCTTATTGTAACAAGGTAACATTCTCTTTGTCACTGAACTACTCAAGGATTCTATTATATTCTTCTTTAGTAATTTGTCGATTATGTACCATACTTTGACCACTAAGGATCACATCCAGTTCTTCTTTAGAAGAACAAACTTCCTTGCAAATTAGAGGATCATCTAACTAAGGATCACATCCAGTTTTTCTTTAGAAGAACATAATTCTTTATAAATTGGTGGATTATCTGCCATCGTTTGACCCCTAAGGATCTCATCAAGATCTTCCTTAGAAGAAAAAACTTTTTTGCGAATTAGAGGATCATCTACCACTGTTCGAACACTAAGGATCACATCCAGTTTAGAAGAACATAATTCTTTACATATTGGTAAATCGTTTACCACCATTGGATCACTAAAGATCACAATATTTTCATTTATGTAAATTGAATCTTCTTCCACTACCGCATCATTAAGGATGACATCATGTTTCTCACGAGAACTTAATTGTTCGCAAGTTGGATGTTTTATTACCGCTTGATCACTAAGGATCATGCAAGGTTCTTCTGCATAAGAACTTACATTGTCCCAAACAAATGGCTCTATTTTTACCGCTGGATCGCTAAGGATCGCATCAAACTCGATGTTTTCAGACACCATTTTTTGCCTGTGGAGCAAGTTGTTGTGGTTGCAATTGCCAATTCCACAACTGCGTTCATCACAATATTTGCTTAAATGTTCACCTTTTAAACATTTAAAACATAATTTGTATGCAATAATTTGTCTCCACTTTGCTTTATTATTTAAACTAATAAATTTTGCACACTGATGTAAGGAATGCATGGACTTACATCCCATAACGCAATTTGCGAATGAAAATAAAGATGCCTTAATAACAGGCTTGTTCAAATTATTGCTTTCAATAAATGAACTTTTGTTTGATTTTATCTCAACGGTTTTCTCTTTGCGTGCTCTCCTGGAACATCCGGGAGTGTAACAAGTGGAGTTTCAAAGGAACAATTTTTCCACGCCTTTCTTTGGACATACTATCGTGATCGTCACTCTTGTACAAGTCGTTGCCATTAAATAATGACCCTTGCTCAAGATCATAATTAAGATCCCGAACATTCGGGGAATTAACACTTGGAGTATAGCTAAAGCCAGTAGCGAAGAAGAATGTTAGTGAAAGTTTTTCCTCTGAAAAGGGATGTAACAAATTCATATATTCACTTTCCAGTGAATAATATGATTTGGTGAGTTCATCCTCATTGCATCTTTGCAAATACACAGAACAAAGTTTCTGAGCATAAGAACTTACAAGCAAAGAAAACAAAACACCCGTACACTTTAAAGTCTAAAACTGAACTCCTTTATTACATTAAACTATATCTACATTACAATTATTTCTTATACCTAGATTTCATATATATATGTTTCTCTCGGTTTATTTTGAGTTATACGATAACGATCATTTTTCAGAACGCCTTTTTCCTAAAGAGTCAAGGCCAATTAAAGCACATCTTGATCTATAAACAGGAGTATCAATTCTCCATTTTAGTTGCTTAACCGCAAATCTAGTGAAAGCTTTTTGAACTCTTTCAATGCAATTTATACCAATGGAAGTACAAGGACACCAAACAATTAAACAATATTCAAGAATTGGACGAACTAAAGATTGGTTTTAACTGATTTTAAGACATAAGGGTCTGAAAACTCACTGCAGTTTCGCCAGACATAACCAAGCATAGAGTTTGACTTCGCAATAATGAAATCGAGGTGTAGGGAAAATGACAAATTCGCATAATAAATGACTCCAAGATCACGAATCTCAGATTTGCGATCTATAATTTGCACAGAAAAAAACTAAGTTGTCATATTGACAATCGCCGGTTGTCAACCTGAAAAAACCGAAATTGTCATATTTACTTCCAAAATAATCAATATTCAATTTTGTAAATTGACAACCCGATAGTCAATATGACAACCGCGGTAGTCAATATGACAACTACGATAGTCAATAGGACATCTTCGGTAGTCAATATGACAACTTCAGTAGTCAATATAACAATTTGCTAGTCAAATTCAGATTCAACCAAAATGAAAAATAGAGTTTTAAAATTCTAAACTGACAACCCGATAATCAATTGGACAATTTTCGATTGTGAATTTTGGTAGTCAATAGGACAACCTTGGTAGTCAATATGACAACTGCAGTAGTCAATAGGACAACTTCAGTAGTCAATATGACAATTTGGTAGTCAAATTCAGAAAAAACCAAAATGAAAAATTGAGTTTGATAGTTCTCAATTGACAACCCGATAGTCAATAGGACAATTTCTGATTGTCAATTTTGGTAGTCAATAGGACAACCGTGGTAGTCAATATGACCACTGCGGTAGTTAATAGGATAACTTCAGTAGTCAATATGACATCGGACGTACTGTCAAGTACAGGAATTCTTATTTTAGCCGCACAACAAGAATGTGGAACGTTATACCTTTCTCTTTTTTTCCCTCTCATTATGATATTCAGAAATTCAAAACCAATGTGCATCGGTATCTCCTTTTAAGCCCTATCCTATTTTCCTAACGCTCGCTCTGTGATTTACATGTTAAGGGCATTAACAACCCCTTCAGTGCGCGTCAATTATAAAAAAAATAAAGACTTTTACTTGTTACGCAGACCGACTGACAACATAGGCGCCTGCCAGGCGACTCAGCATACCCTAAGCGGAGCGACGGAGTCGCGTGAGCGAAATTTCATTTGAGAAAAAGACTCTTGAACCCCCGAAGCGGGCCACCCAAAGTACTATTTAGTACAAACACTTTGAAATCAGACCGCTTGATAACACAGAGGGGTTGACATTTTTATTAATAAATTAATTCCTCAAGTGGCAGGCGCCTATGCTTCAAAGTTTTTGAACTAAACAGTACTTTGGGTGGCCCGCTTCGGGGGTTCAAGAGTCTTTTTTTCAAATGAAATTTGGCCTTATTTCGATTTGGAAATAGAAATAAAGCCAATTTGGCCTTATTTCCATTTTCGAGCTTAAATCAAAAAATAAACTTTTTAACTTTTACCTGCCGCTCGTTTTCGAAATTATCATAAAATTAATGGGTTTTTCGCCAAACTTGCTGTTGACTTTTATTTTAAGTATTGTTACATACATTCAACAAAATAGGTAAAACATCATGTTGATTACGCATATTTTTGCGAAAATTGACCCCAAAATCAAAAATATAGCATGGGCAGGAAAAATGGAACAGGCTAAAAACTGGATATCTTAAGACTGAGAAAAGATATCAAAATTATTTCAACGCAGTGATTCTTCTAAAAATAAAGTTTATATCATTATTACTTACAGTGCAATTGCCGTTAACAAGTATCTATCATTATTACTAACAGTGCAATTACCGTTAACATGGTCAGGGTACACCAAAATAGGACTTTTCTTAAATCCCCGATAAATGATATAAAAATTGGAGATAGGCCCTTACTGTGAAACAATTTTTTTTTTCTTAAAATACACTTAAGAATCATGCCCTCAAACACTGTTGACGAATTAAGGGACACCCTGTATATAGGGTTTTCCATTAAGGGCGGGTCGATTTTAAAATTGAATAAAACTAGTTGTATATGAGATATCAATAAGGTTTTATCTTTATTTGAGAGCCCTATCAATCACATTATGTGTGAAATATAACGTCGTTCAAATAGCCTTCGCGGCTTCGCTGGGTGGCGCGGATTCAAAAGGGCCCACTTATCGATAACTTTGGCGCATAAAGTTTGACCGATAGCATCGATTATGTTGTATTTGAGGGCCGCGGTGGTTTGCGGCTTATTCGCATAGACCTGCGTTTTAAGAAAGCCCCACAAGAAAAAGTCCGAAGGGGTCAAATCACACGATCTTGGTGACCAATTCACGTCGCCTCGGCACGAGATAACCGCCATGAAATCGCTCGTTCAGAATATCGATTGTGTCTTGAGCTGTGTGGGACGTAGCGCCATCCTTTTGAAACCATAATGTCTTCGGTGTCCATATCATCCAATTCCGGCTTCAAGAAGTTGGTGATCATCGAACTATAGCGATCGCCGCCGTTGACGGTGATGGCCTGGGCCTGGCCAGCATTGTATTAAAAGAAGTACGTACTGATGGATGACCACTCCAGCCCAAAATCCACACCAAACAGTAACTTTATTTCGATGCATTGGCACCTCGTGAATCTCGCGCGGATTGCTACTGTCCTAAATCCGGCAATTTTGCTTACTCACGTACCCATTCGTGCAAAAATGGGCCTCAACGCTAAAGATGATGTTTGACCAAAATTGGGATCAACTTCCAACCCATTTTGATAATAAGGTTTTTATTTATTTATTTATTTATTATTCATCTAGGTACAAGTTTTGTATCCTACAGACTACTAACAATTTAGAAATAATATATAAATTAATTCATTAAATAGAATATTTTAGTTATACATTCTAAACGATTCATTAAAAAAACAATTTCTACACAAAAATTATTAGAAAGTTTTATACATTTATTGAAAGATTCCTTACAACCACAATTAAACCTATGTCTAGGATTATTCAGAAAATGACGCTGGCGCATTCTTCTTTCTGGCACATATATTTAAAAAACTTGAATTGGTGAACTTTTTATTATTAGAATAAACATCATGAACAAACAATAAGCATTGAACAGAATGTCTAAAGAGTCAAGGCCAGTTAAAGCACATCTTTATCTATTACCCCGTTTACCCGCTACAAGCTAGCTTGGCCCCTTTGTATACCTGCGTTGACTTGAAATGAGCTTCAATCGACTCGATTCCACTTCAGGAGCGGAGTCGAGTCAAAATTGTTGATAAAAAACCTGGGTCGAAGAGTCGGTCTTGAGTATGTGTTCACCACAGTGTTTTTGCACATGTGCGAGTAAAATTATTTATTTGTTTTAATCGTTATGTGAAGTATGTACTAAAATGGGTTGGCTACGTTTTACCGCAAAACGGTTGACCGCGTAACGTTTTCTCGCACACGTTTTCTCGCCAAACGTTTGACCGTACGTCAGTTTCCCGCGTAACGATATTTCTTCTCACGTTTGCTCGGGTAACGTTATCTCGCCAATTCCTACTTTTCTTTATAAAAAACGACAGCACTGTATTGAATTATCAATTTACATATGGACAGCCAATCAAAATCACGGACTTTGTGATTACAGCCAATCAAAATCCCTTTTGCATTTTTCGAAGACAGCACTGTATTGAGAATGTCAATACTTTTATCAAAGGTCACTCGATTGAGTGAGAATCGACGAGAACGAACATAAAATTCAAATAAATGTAGCCAGTCACAACCAATTGAAAATTCGCCGTCCAACGAAGGGTATATAAACAAGAGTAATTTCGGAAATTAATCAGTTCTTCTTAGGACTCAGTAGAGATAGCATCTCTTAAAGGGATATAATTTTTGATTTTCTTGCGTGTTGTATCTTGTGTGGTGTGACCTGTGAGGTTGTTTGGGTTGCTGGTGCTGGTTAGATGTTAGAGAATGTTTGGCCTAGGTTTTAGGTGTTTATTTGGTGTTTAGGAGGGTGATTGTTTTCGGGTGGAAGGGTAGGTAGTGTGTGCTAGGGTGATAAGTTTGGTTCGTTGGTGGAAATCAACTAGAAGGAACAAAACTTTACCTCTAGTAATTGGACTAGAAGTTTAAAGATAAAAGTCGGTTTTTCATATCATGCGATACATCGATTGAAAGGTGGCAGTCCCTAGATCACGAATATGCAATTTTTAGTTTTGTATGATGCTTAGTTTAGCCGCAAATCAAGTTTGAATGTGCAAACTTTGGGGGGTCTACGATGCTTCTATGGCTCGCAAATCGAGTTTAAAGATAAAAGTCGGTTTTTCATATCATGCGATACATCGATTGAAAGGTGGCAGTCCCTAGATCACGAATATGCAATTTTTAGTTTTGTATGATGCTTAGTTTAGCCGCAAATCAAGTTTGAATGTGCAAACTTTGGGTGGTCTACGATGCTTCTATGGCTCGCAAATCGAGTTTAAAGATAAAAGTCGGTTTTTCATATCATGCGATACATCGATTGAAAGGTGGCAGTCCCTAGACCACGAATATGCAATTTTTAGTTTTGTATGATGCTTAGTTTAGCCGCAAATCATGTTTGAATGTGCAAACTTTGGGGGGTCTACGATGCTTCTATGGCTCGCAAATCGAGTTTAAAGATAAAAGTCGGTTTTTCATATCATGCGATACATCGATTGAAAGGTGGCAGTCCCTAGATCACGAATATGCAATTTTTAGTTTTGTATGATGCTTAGTTTAGCCGCAAATCAAGTTTGAATGTGCAAACTTTGGGGGGTCTACGATGCTTCTATGGCTCGCAAATCGAGTTTAAAGATAAAAGTCGGTTTTTCATATCATGCGATACATCGATTGAAAGGTGGCAGTCCCTAGATCACGAATATGCAATTTTTAGTTTTGTATGATGCTTAGTTTAGCCGCAAATCAAGTTTGAATGTGCAAACTTTGGGGGTTCTACGATGCTTCTATGTCGTCTGGCACGCGCCTATGTCGTCAGTCGATCTGTTATCAAAGTTTTTTGTAGTAAACAGTACCTTGGGTGGCCCGCTTCGCGGGTTTAAGGATTTTAACCCCCTTTTCGGGTCCTCTGTCCCGCTCACGCGACTCCGTCGCTCCGCTTAGGGTATGCTCAGTCGTCTGGCAGGCGCCTATGTCGTCAGTCGATCTGTTATCAAAGTTTTTTGTAGTAAACAGTACTTTGGGTGGCCCGCTTCGCGGGTTTAAGGATTTTAACCCCCTTTTCGGGTCCTCTGTCCCGCTCACGCGACTCCGTCGCTCCGCTTAGGGTATGCTCAGTCGTCTGGCAGGCGCCTATGTCGTCAGTCGATCTGTTATCAAAGTTTTTTATAGTAAACAGTACCTTGGGTGGTCCGCTTCGCGGGTTTAAGGATTTTAACCCTCTTTTCGGGTCCTCTGTCCCGCTCACGCGACTCCGTCGCTCCGCTTCGGGTATGCTCAGTCGTCTGGCAGGCGCCTATGTCGTCAGTCGATCTGTTATCAAAATTTTTTATAGTAAACAGTACCTTGGGTGGCCCGCTTCGCGGGTTTAAGGATTTTAACCCCCTTTTCGGGTCCTCTGTCCCGCTCACGCGACTCCGTCGCTCCGCTTAGGGTATGCTCAGTCGTCTGGCAGGCGCCTATGTCGTCAGTCGATCTGTTATCAAAGTTTTTTATAGTAAACAGTACCTTGGGTGGCCCGCTTCGCGGGTTTAAGGATTTTAACCCCCTTTTCGGGTCCTCTGTCCCGCTCACGCGACTCCGTCGCTCCGCTTAGGGTATGCTCAGTCGTCTGGCAGGCGCCTATGTCGTCAGTCGATCTGTTATCAAAGTTTTTTGTAGTAAACAGTACTTTGGGTGGCTCGCTTCACGGGTTTAAGGATTTTAACCCCCTTTTCGGGTCCTCTGTCCCGCTCACGCGACTCCGTCGCTCCGCTTAGGGTATGCTCAGTCGTCTGGCAGGCGCCTATGTCGTCAGTCGATCTGTTATCAAAGTTTTTTATAGTAAACAGTACTTTGGGTGGCCCGCTTCGCGGGTTTAAGGATTTTAACCCCCTTTTCGGGTCCTCTGTCCCGCTCACGCGACTCCGTCGCTCCGCTTAGGGTATGCTCAGTCGTCTGGCAGGCGCCTATGTCGTCAGTCGATCTGTTATCAATGTTTTTTGTAGTAAACAGTACTTTGGGTGGCCCGCTTCGCGGGTTTAAGGATTTTAACCCCCTTTTCGGGTCCTCTGTCCCGCTCACGCGACTCCGTCGCTCCGCTTAGGGTATGCTCAGTCGTCTGGCAGGCGCCTATGTCGTCAGTCGATCTGTTATCAAAGTTTTTTGTAGTAAACAGTACTTTGGGTGGCCCGCTTCGCGGGTTTAAGGATTTTAATCCCCTTTTCGGGTCCACTGTCCCTCTCTCCGTCGCTCCGCTTAGGGTATGCTCAGTCGCCAGGCAGGTGGTATTTTCATTTAAAAAAAATAATTTTTCGGTTAAAATAAGTTGTTTTTTTTTTTATTTGTAAGAAAGTTGATTTTTTTTTATAAAAATGTTAATTTGTCTTGTAAAAATGTTATTTTTTTTTTGTTAAAATTATAATTTTTGTTTGAAAAAAAGTTAATTTTTTGTTTGTAAAAAAAAATAATTTTTTTTGTAAAAATAACAAATAAGTAGTTTTTCTTCCAAAAAAATTTTTTTTGTTAAAATGTTATTTTTTTTTTTGAAAAAATGTTAATTTTTTTTTTGTAAAAGAGTTAATTTTATTTTGCAAAAAAGGTAATTATTTTTTTGTAGAAACTCTTTTTTTTACCTAACAAAATTAAACCACAATTTTAGTGATATCTGTTATTAGGTCCTGCCACGACCGAGTTCTAAGAAGAACTGAATTAAATTCCGGAATTTAACTTGCTTAAATACTTTTCATTGGACGAGAAATTTTATTCGTTCCTGTGAAAAAATTCGTCGTCCAATGAATGTACTTAAGCGAATGAAAAATGAAATTCAATGCCCCAGACTGTGGCCTGTTGTACGTTTTCAGTTCTTCTAAGAACTAAAAAAAATCTTAAAGAGATTTAACTTGCTATTATTATTATTTTCATTAATTTTATTAAAAAAAAAAAACTTACAAAATGACCAACAAAAAAAAAAAATATTTTGTCTAGTACCAAATAGTACTTTTTCCATAGTACTAAAAGTACTGTCAATCTCGCCAAATTTTTGGCGAGATTAGTTGGCGAGATATCGTGCCGCGAGATTACGTTCGGCGGGTTAGAGGCAAAAAATGATCCTAAAAATTTGGCGAGATAACGTTACCCGGTCAACTGATCTGCGGCCAATCGTAACGTTCCCACTAAAATTGATACAATTTGAACTGTTTTTGTGTAAATTAAATATATTCTTGCCATTCAAATAAATGTAATCTCAACACCATATCAACTCAACTTCAAATTGGGTTCTAAACTCACGTGACGAAACACCTGGGTCGAAAATCCGACCCTAATCCAACTCGAGCTCTCGATTCTGTTTATAAACGGGGTATATAAGCAGGAGTATCAGTTCTCCATTTTAGTTACTTAACCACAAATCTAGTGAAAGCCTTTGAACTCTTTCAATGCGATTTATACCAATGGAAGTACAAGGACACCAAACAATTAAACAATATTCAAGAATTGGACGAACTAAAGACTTATAAACTGATTTTAAGGCATAAGGGTCTGTAAAATCACTGCAGTTTCGCTAGACATAACCAAGCATAGAGTTTGACTTCGCAATAATATAATCGATGTGTAGGGAAAATGACAACTTCGCATAATAAATGACTCCAAGATCACGAATCTCAGATTTACGATCTATAATCATGGTTGAACACTTTGTAGCTGTGCATAATAACACTTTTTTGTATTCAATGGTAGCAAATTTCTTTGACACCAGTTCACTAACGAATTTAGATCACCAGAATGAACTTTTATTTTTTTAGAAAAAATTTTTCCAACCTTTACGCTCTGTTTCCTATCAGTAAGATAGCTAGAAAACCATCTTAAAAGAAAACCAGGGATTCCAATAGATCTAATTTTTACCAACAATATCGAATGACAAATAGTATCAAATGCCTTGATAAAATCTGTGTACATATATAGTATTGACTGGAAACCTAGATTCAAGGGCATCAGTTACAAATCTGGAATACAGCATTAAATTTATTGGAGACGACCTACCCGGCATAAAACCATGTTGTTCATCACAAATAAGTTCTTTTATATTAAAGTAAAAGTGCTCTCTAACTATAAGCTCAAATAATTTTGGAATTTCAGATATTTTTGAAATTGCCCTATAATTTCCAACTAAATTTTTTGCCCTGCTTTGTGAACTGGAGTTATAAACGAAAATTTCCACTCTTCGAGAAATACACCAGTAGACAAAGAATAGTTGAAAAGAAATTGAAATGGAAGTGCTAACGCATATTGGCAATGCTTTAGAATGAATGAAGGAATCCCATCGGGACCTGGGTTTAAACTAGGTTTGATTTTTGCTAAACCGTTCAAAATATCATATTCAGAAAGAACTAGAGCAGACAAATTCACATTACCTAACAAATTACTATCTGCTTGACCAATATTCGCAGAAGAATGGTAAACATAAACCGATTCACATAAACTTTTTAAATCATTCGATTTTATATCATTGGCACGTTTGCTCAACGCTTTAACTTACCATGATGATTTATCTTTGGTAACTGATTAAAAGACGATATTTTGACAGAAAGTAAAATAATCAATATGGCCGCAACGAGCTGTCAAAATCCACCCATCCCCATTGGAAAACCCTTTATAAGTTAAATATAAAATCAACTACCTAAAATCGCTGGATAAACGAAAATAAAAGAAAAGTTCACGAAACATCCCCTGAAATTCATCAATCACTCTCAAAAAAAGACAAAACTATGTCTTCCTTAGTTGGTTCTATGACCATAGACGAATTAAATAACTTATTCGCCAGGGCCGTAGCTAAAGCTTGTGTGGCCCCGGAGCGAAACTAAATATGGGGCCCTATTTCTCAATGACTGCCCAAATAATGGTTGAATTAATTTCAACAAAAAATGTATTTTACAGAAATAAAAGTTAAAGTAGTTATGTAGGAACTAAAATAATTATTATTCTGGATTTTTCAGAAGCGACTACTTTTCTCAAATCTATTTGCCGTGCTCTTAGATTTTTGATTGATATCAATGATCAAGTGCTAAGTCTTTGTTGTTCCAAGGTGTATTGCAAGTAGGTAATTTTTAATAATTTCAGCTTTGTAAAATATCCTTCCGCTTTTGCTGTGGTAACAGGAACAGTTAAACCCATTATAAGAGCGGTGCATATACATATCTGGATAGCTCGAAGACAGTGAAGAATTCTTAATTATCAAAATAGTTGCCAATTCTTAAACATTTTGTCATGGAACTTATGTCATTCAAAAATGTTGACCTAATAGAAATTAACTGAGCAGGAAAATTAGATGACATAAACATAAGAAATAGGAGAATATGACGCATATAAAAAATCAACCCTAACTTTTTTTTTAACAAAATGCACTAACTTTTAAGTCATAGCAATAAGCGAAAAAGTTACACATCATAATTTGTAGAAAATTTAATTTGCTACAAATATGCGCATGCCATACAACTTCGATTAAAAGAACGTGAGTTACGTGTGAAAAA
Organism: Melangyna quadrimaculata; assembly: GCA_949320155.1. NCBI lineage: Eukaryota > Metazoa > Arthropoda > Insecta > Diptera > Syrphidae > Melangyna > Melangyna quadrimaculata. Next base: position 293,064,236 of record OX439483.1, read on the forward strand.
GAATTAACCGTTGGAAACAAAATGGCAGCACAACTACACTAGGTAGAGGTACAATTGAACAAAATTAAGTTTTTGGCTCGTGTACTAATACCGAAAGTCAAACTTTGTGACGGACTTTTTTCCCAGAGCAGCATATAATGAAATCTTGCAAGAGCTTTCGCTAACCATAAACATGAACATATATTTTTACAGTTTTCTCCCAATTCTTTTATTTTAAATTTTCAAATGAATATTTCAAGGGTCACATACAAAATAAAACGAATACTTGAATATTAGTGGATAAATTTAGAATTGGCGTAATGCATTGGTTAATTGAATTCACTACATAGTGAGCTTATAGGTACTTAGGATCTACAGTTAGAGGTGATTAGGGTTAGATTTTATTCATCAATTAGATTTAAGTTGCAATGACTCAAAAAGTGATATTGAGCTGAACGAAGCTAACTGACATTTTAGTACGAATAGTACAATAATAACAATACTAACTTAACAAAGTTAATACCGATTTGAGCGACACAAAAATAGATCTACGTTGGGGAACCCCCTGGCTGGGGCTCCGGGGCATTGCCCATAAAAGTAAGGGTGAGAGGCAAACACCCTATCTTCCCTGTACTGAAAATACAAACTGATCAGAGTATACAACTGGAAGCTCGGCAAAAATCCTCGTATCAAACCCTCCTGGTGGGTGGCGGGCGGTAATAATCACCACAGCTAATCTTGTGCGATGTCAAGATGGGGATCAGCTAAGGTCAGGTCGAATTATTGTAGTGTTCCTTTACTTCTCAATAGTTCCACACTCAGCAATGCGATTTGACCATAGATATAGAGACCCTTGGCAGGGTCCGTCATACTCTTTGCCTTACCCCGGTATATTGGGTCTGCCAGGGCTGACCTTTCCTTTCCGAACTACTCGTGGGAATCAAATTTGTTGCTTTACACTATGGACGGTAATAACAATACAGACGTAGAACCATCCGCCGACACAGAGGATGAACTCTTGGCCTCTAGCCAAGATACCCTTAAGGGTAGCTCAGTGAGCACCGGTAGTTTCGGTACTCATGGGCCAGCCGGACTTTCAGGAAGCACAGGCAGTACTAGACATAGTACCACTGTACCTTCCAAGCATACCAATAAATCACGCAAAAACAAAAGACAATCAGCGAGCGCCCTTCTCAAGGCCCAGTTCAAGAGAGCTACGTACTTTCTTGACAAGATAGCCAACAATGAGGAAGCTGGAACGGTCTATGAGGGGTTCCAGAAGATCGTTGAAGATTACAACGGACTTCTGGCTATACAAGAAAACGCCATCAAGCGGAATAGGTCTCAAGAAGAGGCAGAAGAAGAGTAGGCTAGACAACCCTAGTAGCAATGAACAAATGCCACCTCTTAGAGCAGCGCAGCCGCTTGCTCCAAAAGTTGTCAGAGACGATCTCCAGGTATCAGTTGTGGATGAGCTCTCCACAAACAACAAAGCTGTGTTGGCTGTGTGGCACCTCATCGAGGCAAGCTCTCAGAGATGGTGTTTTTATACACTTTATCGGCAAGTGAGGGTCCCTATCTTGGTTTCGACTCTAGTGGGCTGCTCAGGGGATATAAGGTAATCAAGTGTGAGGACGGGCTCTCTAGGGATTTCCTTAGTAAAAGCGTTGCTAAGATCAGCAATGACTGGGAGGGCTTGAAACTCCAGCTAATCCCAGCTAAGTACATTCCTAGATAACCAATGGCTCGCATTTGGTTGCCCCTCATGGGCATCAAGTCGAGCGGACAAGAGCTGATCCGCGGACTTCAGAGGCTAAATCCGCTGGTTCCTATGCATGACTGGGCTGTCATTCAGGCAGAGGAACCGCAGAAGAACAGCGGATCTTATCTTCCGAGGGTCAGCGAAGAAAGCCGGCGAGCTCTCGAGAAGGCCGATTTCAAGCTGAAGTTTGGCATAAGTAATATCCGCATTAAAAGCTTGCATAGTCAGGGAAAAGACCCCGACAAAGCTGATTACAAAGTCGAGATCGATGAAGTTGTTGGTGATGTCGTTGTCCCTAGCGAGCCGCCGCACAGTGGGGCACCTTGTATGACAAAGTGGAAAAAACTCTGTAAACTCTAAACGACTGAACTGATGTTAATGAAACTTGCAGAAAATATAACTGACAGCTTGGTAAACCAATACAAAAAATATCCACTGACTGCCACGTCCACTTTCTTAAGAAATTAATTTTTTGTAAAAACTAGTAAAAATTCGGATGTTGTTTAACTAAACTATATGCAAATATATATTGGATAATCGACTATGCCCAAATTTTACCACGCCCATTTTTGGGCGTTTTTTCGCTTTTTATATGGAGCCTTGGTTGGATGAAATCAGAACCATATTTTCTATTGTGCTTACACAAACGGGCCAGTTAGACGAAATGTAATTCAATGAAAAATTATTACAGTTACATACCTATATCGTAATTTTTTGCTACTGAAGATTTAATTTTTACGATGTGACACAGTAAATTTTAATAACGAAATAATACTGCTAAACACATTACAGAGTCATATGCCATTGAATAAAAATTAAGATGTGGCATTCCAAACTTTTTAAATAGTCCATATTTCATAAAAGCTTTGTTATTGTTTTGATGTTAAATCGTAAACAAAATTCTTAACAACTAAATAATGTAAAATGTAATATTTTGTATTTAACAAAAATGCAAGTCTAGGTTGCTTAGACGAAATCGTACCTATTACATACATGCATGGATACTAGGGCAAGTTTTTGAAAAAAAAAAAACAAAAATATTCGGACTAGAGTACCTACTCTAGAGATAATAATTTTACACAATATTACGATGATAGAGAAGTGAAAAAATGGGTGCCGCAGTTCTGTCTGTTTGTCTGCCAGACATGCTGTTGATTTTGAGACCCTTCGAGAGTTCATAATCATTGAATATTTTAATGCAGAAATATAGCTTAAGACTTGAAAATTATTTCTCCTCCAAAAAAAAATCATTTTGACACATATCTTCCCCATAACGTAACTGTGAATTTTTTCAATGATCATTGGTTAGGTAGTTCATCATTGAAAAATTAAAAGTCATTTTATGAGAAAAGTTGTGCCAAATTAAATTTTGCTTTACATATAAATAATTATTAAGTCAATTATCTTTACTTTGGCATCAAAATAATCATTTATTTTTCTTCAAAATCTCTCAAAATTGACAATTAATATTTTCAATTATGGTTTTAAATGATAGCTATAACTGGCCCCTTACCCAGTCTTAACCACTGATGTGATTTTCTTCAAACTATGAAATCAAAGTTCCCATCAAAGCGCTCCCTGGAGAGGAAATTGAATTTTGTTTAACTCCTAAAATAACGCTGCCTGATATCATAACTAATATACAACAAGTTATTTATCTTATAAACGGCCCTAACAATTTTATTAAAAAAAAAATACAAGGGACTATAAGAACTATGATCAATATTTTGGTCCAACAAATTGTCCAACAACTGTTACACCTGTCAAAGAACTGGGTTATTGATTTTCAAAGTTATCTTTAACGGCTGCACCGATTTTGCCAACAAATTTTCAGTACCTAAACAATTTTACGTGCAGAAATTTTGGAAAAAAAATTATTGGATTAAAAAAAAAATATATGTAGTTTTTTTTTTTTTTTTTTAATCCAATAATTTTTTTTCCAAAATTTCTGCACGTAAAATTGTTTAGGTACTGAAAATTTGTTGGCAAAATCGGTGCAGCCGTTAAAGATAACTTTGAAAATCAATAACCCAGTTCTTTGACAGGTGTAACAGTTGTTGGACAATTTGTTGGACCAAAATATTGATCATAGTTCTTATAGTCCCTTGTATTTTTTTTTTAATAAAATTGTTAGGGCCGTTTATAAGATAAATAACTTGTTGTATATTAGTTATGATATCAGGCAGCGTTATTTTAGGAGTTAAACAAAATTCAATTTCCTCTCCAGGGAGCGCTTTGATGGGAACTTTGATTTCATAGTTTGAAGAAAATCACATCAGTGGTTAAGACTGGGTAAGGGGCCAGTTATAGCTATCATTTAAAACCATAATTGAAAATATTAATTGTCAATTTTGAGAGATTTTGAAGAAAAATAAATGATTATTTTGATACCAAAGTAAAGATAATTGACTTAATAATTATTTATATGTAAAGCAAAATTTAATTTGGCACAACTTTTCTCATAAAATGACTTTTAATTTTTCAATGATGAACTACCTAACCAAAGATCATTGAAAAAATTCACAGTTACGTTATGGGGAAGATATGTGTCAAAATGATTTTTTTTTGGAGGAGAAATAATTTTCAAGTCTTAAGCTATATTTCTGCATTAAAATATTCAATGATTATGAACTCTCGAAGGGTCTCAAAATCAACAGCATGTCTGGCAGACAAACAGACAGAACTGCGGCACCCATTTTTTCACTTCTCTATCATCGTAATATTGTGTAAAATTATTATCTCTAGAGTAGGTACTCTAGTCCGAATATTTTTGTTTTTTTTTTTTCAAAAACTTGCCCTAGTATCCATGCATGTATGTAATAGGTACGATTTCGTCTAAGCAACCTAGACTTGCATTTTTGTTAAATACAAAATATTACATTTTACATTATTTAGTTGTTAAGAATTTTGTTTACGATTTAACATCAAAACAATAACAAAGCTTTTATGAAATATGGACTATTTAAAAAGTTTGGAATGCCACATCTTAATTTTTATTCAATGGCATATGACTCTGTAATGTGTTTAGCAGTATTATTTCGTTATTAAAATTTACTGTGTCACATCGTAAAAATTAAATCTTCAGTAGCAAAAAATTACGATATAGGTATGTAACTGTAATAATTTTTCATTGAATTACATTTCGTCTAACTGGCCCGTTTGTGTAAGCACAATAGAAAATATGGTTCTGATTTCATCCAACCAAGGCTCCATATAAAAAGCGAAAAAACGCCCAAAAATGGGCGTGGTAAAATTTGGGCATAGTCGATTATCCAATATATATTTGCATATAGTTTAGTTAAACAACATCCGAATTTTTACTAGTTTTTACAAAAAATTAATTTCTTAAGAAAGTGGACGTGGCAGTCAGCGGATATTTTTTGTATTGGTTTACCAAGCTGTCAGTTATATTTTCTGCAAGTTTCATTAACATCAGTTCAGTCGTTTAGAGTTTACAGAGTTTTTTCCACTTTGTCATACAAGGTGCCCCACTGTGCGGCGGCTCGCTAGGGACAACGACATCACCAACAACTTCATCGATCTCGACTTTGTAATCAGCTTTGTCGGGGTCTTTTCCCTGACTATGCAAGCTTTTAATGCGGATATTACTTATGCCAAACTTCAGCTTGAAATCGGCCTTCTCGAGAGCTCGCCGGCTTTCTTCGCTGACCCTCGGAAGATAAGATCCGCTGTTCTTCTGCGGTTCCTCTGCCTGAATGACAGCCCAGTCATGCATAGGAACCAGCGGATTTAGCCTCTGAAGTCCGCGGATCAGCTCTTGTCCGCTCGACTTGATGCCCATGAGGGGCAACCAAATGCGAGCCATTGGTTATCTAGGAATGTACTTAGCTGGGATTAGCTGGAGTTTCAAGCCCTCCCAGTCATTGCTGATCTTAGCAACGCTTTTACTAAGGAAATCCCTAGAGAGCCCGTCCTCACACTTGATTACCTTATATCCCCTGAGCAGCCCACTAGAGTCGAAACCAAGATAGGGACCCTCACTTGCCGATAAAGTGTATAAAAACACCATCTCTGAGAGCTTGCCTCGATGAGGTGCCACACAGCCAACACAGCTTTGTTGTTTGTGGAGAGCTCATCCACAACTGATACCTGGAGATCGTCTCTGACAACTTTTGGAGCAAGCGGCTGCGCTGCTCTAAGAGGTGGCATTTGTTCATTGCTACTAGGGTTGTCTAGCCTACTCTTCTTCTGCCTCTTCTTGAGACCTATTCCGCTTGATGGCGTTTTCTTGTATAGCCAGAAGTCCGTTGTAATCTTCAACGATCTTCTGGAACCCCTCATAGACCGTTCCAGCTTCCTCATTGTTGGCTATCTTGTCAAGAAAGTACGTAGCTCTCTTGAACTGGGCCTTGAGAAGGGCGCTCGCTGATTGTCTTTTGTTTTTGCGTGATTTATTGGTATGCTTGGAAGGTACAGTGGTACTATGTCTAGTACTGCCTGTGCTTCCTGAAAGTCCGGCTGGCCCATGAGTACCGAAACTACCGGTGCTCACTGAGCTACCCTTAAGGGTATCTTGGCTAGAGGCCAAGAGTTCATCCTCTGTGTCGGCGGATGGTTCTACGTCTGTATTGTTATTACCGTCCATAGTGTAAAGCAACAAATTTGATTCCCACGAGTAGTTCGGAAAGGAAAGGTCAGCCCTGGCAGACCCAATATACCGGGGTAAGGCAAAGAGTATGACGGACCCTGCCAAGGGTCTCTATATCTATGGTCAAATCGCATTGCTGAGTGTGGAACTATTGAGAAGTAAAGGAACACTACAATAATTCGACCTGACCTTAGCTGATCCCCATCTTGACATCGCACAAGATTAGCTGTGGTGATTATTACCGCCCGCCACCCACCAGGAGGGTTTGATACGAGGATTTTTGCCGAGCTTCCAGTTGTATACTCTGATCAGTTTGTATTTTCAGTACAGGGAAGATAGGGTGTTTGCCTCTCACCCTTACTTTTATGGGCAATGCCCCGGAGCCCCAGCCAGGGGGTTCCCCAACGTAGATCTATTTTTGTGTCGCTCAAATCGGTATTAACTTTGTTAAGTTAGTATTGTTATTATTGTACTATTCGTACTAAAATGTCAGTTAGCTTCGTTCAGCTCAATATCACTTTTTGAGTCATTGCAACTTAAATCTAATTGATGAATAAAATCTAACCCTAATCACCTCTAACTGTAGATCCTAAGTACCTATAAGCTCACTATGTAGTGAATTCAATTAACCAATGCATTACGCCAATTCTAAATTTATCCACTAATATTCAAGTATTCGTTTTAAAACAATTTTACGTGCAGAAATTTTGGAAAAAAAATTATTGGATTAAAAAAAAAATATATGTAGTTTTTTTTTTTTTTTTAATTCTTTATCTTAAAAACGAGTTAATGAATTTTCTTAAAATTTTGTTTAAAATTTTATTTTAATAAATACTTAAAATTGGCATACCAAATTTAATTTCTAAGAATGTTCAAAAAATGTTCTATTTAAAAAAAATATTTTAAAGCCCACTTCAAATTGCATTTGTAGTCGAATCCGTACGTTTCCGGATGCGTTCTTTACTGGAAATTGTTGCTTACACACTACATAATCCGCCAAAAGCAACAGACCCGGGTCGCTAAGTGACGCATGAGGATAACGTCGATGTAGTGGTTATTCAAGAACCATGGGTGAATGTACTCAGAGTAAGAGGCCTCCAAGACCACCAATACGACCTGTTTTAAAAAATCGCAAGCCCAAAGCTTTTTTGTGTCCAAATCTTAGAACTCCTGACCTAACAGTTGTAAGGTTGGAGGATGAAAATGCAGACGGCTTATTGTTGGCCCCGGCGTACTCGGCCCATGAGAGGCAGTCACCGCCAGAAGAGTTGCGAACCCTAACAACTGAAGCTAAAGCCAAAGGGACTAAATTCGTGATTGGTAATGATGCAAATGCACGACATTAGACAAAAAATAGAAAACAGTCACTCGGAAGAGCATTCTTTGACGACATTAACGAACTTTCTGAAATGAAGATCAAAGACTTGATTTCTTTCCTCAACGCGACGAAATGGCTCTAGGACAAATTTCGGCTACTTCCAGTAGCGGATCTAGGATAAGGCTGTGGGGGGGGCTTGGTAGATCCAGTTTGAGACATTAATGGTCAGTATCACAAGTTAAACTACAATTTATATTTAAACTTAAGTTCAGCACTTGATTCGGTTTCAAAGTAAAACTTGAACTTAGATAATATGATAAAATGTATTCTGCCATTTAAACTTCATAGTCTAAGAGACGGCAGCAAATTTTGGGAGTGGATTGATAACCAAAATATGAGTATGATGGTTTGTAGGTGCATATATCGCGGTATCAAAAACAACCTTCTCTCAGGTTTCTTTTTCAGCCTTTTGCGGGGGTGGGGGTTTGAAAATAGCGATTTTCCAGTTTATTATGTCAGAGGTATTACCACTTGATTAAATTTAAAAAATATATGATAGATATTGCTGTTGTCATTAAGTCAAAACATCATAATCTTGGCAATTCGACCAATAGAACTCAAAATATAAACTTTTTAAGAGGACCTTATCGTCTTTTTCTTAGAGAATTATAAAACACAAACAAATCAACAAAACAAAGTCTCCAAAAAAATCGATTAAGATTCGATTAAGAACCTAATATCTTGAGTTCTATTGGTCGGATTGCCAAGATTTTGACTTAAAGAAAAGCATCACATTATATATTTTTTAAATTTATTGAAGTGGTAATACCTATGAAAAAATTAACTGGAAAATCGCTATTTTCAAACTCCCATCCCCGCCAAAGGCTGAAAAAGAAACCTGCCAGACGGTTGTTTCTGATACCGCGATATATGCACCTACAAACCATCATACTCATATTTTAGTTAGCAATCCACTCCCAAAATTTGCTGTAGGCTCTTGTTTTATCAGTGCAGCGTTCAGAACACTTGATCGCAAGTATCATTCTAAAATCTTATTGATAACTGCCATTTTATAAAAATAATAAATTATTATATTTCTTTCTATTTGAAATTATGTTTTTTTTTTAATGTTTTCGAGTGACGAGGAAATGTAACATTCGTTGTGAGAGTGAAAAGAGAAAAACGCTTCCCTTGAAGAACAAATTATTTTAACTATTGTGACGATGTTGATTTTATATTATAATTTATATATTTTTATAATTTGTACATAACTAATATAAAAAACTTTTAGTTTAGGTTAAAGGTTTTTTTTTTGTGAAAATCTACAGTTATATAAATAATTTAATTTTGGCATTCCCACTTTTCCTTTTAGAATAGCCTTGTTTTTTGTGCATTTATATCAGCTTGTATCCCCGGTTTAAAATGATTTCAATATAACATACAATAACATCTGTAGTATTTTACATTTAAAATATTTTTAAGTGGAGATAGAAAAAAAATGTATATACCTTCAATTTTCAACCAAGTCAAGCTTTGAACCACCAGAAAAAAAAAATCTGTCAGTAAATTTGTAAGTCAGTCTAGAGGGACTGCAAATATTCACACGCATGATTTTCTGAGTGGCCAGAGAAAACTCAGATTTTGATTTGTTGTTCCCAAATTCTTCACAGGTTTTAGCCCCAATTTGGTTTTTTTGCAAAGTAAGCGAAGTTCATAGGGTGAATTATTTTTTCGTTTGGCATGTTAATTGTTAAGCCCCGACCCTGTTTTTTTTTCAAATATCTCTTTAAGCCTTAGCCCCAACTTGGACTTGATATCCCTTGAGTCAAGCGCAAACATTTTTTGGAATAAGGTAAGTTTTAAAGGAATTATTTGCTTAGCCCCGACCACGTTTTTTTGTCCAATCCTTGTCAAGCCCTACTCGCGAGCTGTTTTTTTTTCGTCCCAATTTTCTGTCAATTATCCGTAGCCTCGAACTTGTTTTTTGTACAATTCGCTTCAGAATTCAGCCCCAACCTAATTAATTTGGTTCTTAGAAAAAAAAAATACGTAGCATATAAATTGCGTAGCCCCAGCCTCGTTATTTTTTCTGACTCCTGATTCTGATTTCTATAATTCAATCAATTTTAAGAATCGCCTGTGGGGGGGGCTTTAGCCTCTATAGCCACCCCCCTGGATCCGCCACTGGCTACTTCTGCATTATACCCTCCGTCGATTCCCTATGATCGCAAGATAGTGGACTAGGGTTCTGTGGGGGTTTTTGGTGCACAGCGGCCGGATGATCATTCAATCAGATTAGTGGACACTCCAGTGCCAGCCAACGAACTGCCTAGTGGGCTAACTGTAGATGGTGCGGGTGCGGGTGCTGGTCTGGTTAAGTGAGCGATCCACTTTCTGATAATTGTGCTAAAAGCTACTACAAAATCCTTTTCTAAACTCAAATAAAAATGGATGATATCCTGAGGATAAGCCCATATTCTCTCTCTTCAAGTCCATCCACAGGTTCAAACGAATTATGGTATCAAAACGGCGCACTTCAGCGCTAATTGGGCTATGGGCTAGACTGTCCGTGGCCGCCATTTCTACCTACCTACCTACCATACAACTGTAAATACATCAGAGAGTAGTTCGCATCTGTGGTTGAATACTCAAGCACATTTCAATGTTAAATTTAGTAATTAGATTAAAGTCGTCTGTCAGTATTATGAGTCATTAAAAATAAATATTTTAAGTTATAATATTGGAGGTTTAAATAATAAGATAGAAATTTTAGATTTCACAAACGTAACAAATCCATATGAAATATTTGTATTAATTGAAACACATGTAACTAAGGAAAATTGTAAGAAATTCCAATTAAGTTTCAGTGATTATAAATTAATGTGGTTAAAAGCAATTAAAGTAAATAGAAAAGGTCAGGTAAGTAAAGGAATACTCATGGGCTTAAAAAAAAACCTTAAATATATCAACACTGTCGGTACGAGCTTGCAGGAGACATTTGTATTTTGAAAATCAAAGTGGATCACAGGCTACTGAATTTAATCCCGGTGTACCTACATAAATTGTAATAATTGGGAAAGTTATTTTACAAAGCTGGAAGACAACTTGTTTAGCAGTGACTTTATGAACATCATGCTTATTTGCGATTTTAATGCACGAACAGGAGATTTGGAGACCGATTTATTGATTTTTTTTTTTTGTTTTTAATTTTTTTTTCAGTGTCAAAGCTGTTAAACCTATGCAAGAGATTACGGTACCATGTTTACTAAAAACTGTTTGGAATCGGAAACTTAATTTTTCGTAATTTGAAAATGTTTAAAATGTTTAAAAATTATCTTTTTTTTTTCATTAATAAACCAAAGTGAAATGGAAACGCGTTCCCAAAACAAAGTCTGTCAAATATTTGGAATGGGACAAACGATGTCAACGCGTTTGTCCCCGACTTACAAGGCCATTGTACTTCATCTTACTTTCCTAGAAAACGAAGAAACTTCATTGAAAAAGCGGATATCACTTACAGCTGCAAGAGTTATGGAAATTTATGACTTATCTTCAATTCCGACAGTTGGTAAGTTCTGTGTTGAAAAAGCCATTATTAAATTTAACGAACGAAGAACTGGTCTTCTTAACACGCCAAAGAGCAGACGATTACCCGGAGTTTTCGAGCTTCGAATGGATACATTGAAAAGCGACGGAGAAGAACTGTTTGATACAGCCGCCTGTAAATGCAGTGAAAATGAAGTTTGTCGATGCCCTAAGGAAAAAGAGTGCCAGTGAAAGAACGGTTGTTTTTGAAAGACCAAAGGTCTCAAAGAAAAATGATTATTGGGAATATGGATATTGCTCAAACTTGTGTGTGTGTGTGAACTTGACTATTTTGGTCTTTATTTTAACGGCCGCAAGGACGTTACAAAAAATGCACAAGGATTTTCTACTGAAGAACATATTGTGCTGTTAACAGAACCTGACACGCGTTACCTAGGGCATGTAACACCACCAAATGGGAAATCAGAAACCATAGCAAATGTTATATTTAATTATCTTAATGAATCTGCGGTTTCAGCAAATAATTTAAAGTTTTTTGGCTGCGATGGTAATAACGTTAACACCGGAATAAGAAATGGAATCATCCGGAAACGACCTTTGCAATGGTCTGTTTGCTTGCTCCACGCCAACGAATTAACATTACGTCACCTTTTCGAAAAATTGCCAAGTTTATGCAGTGATGTGGTTTGAAATCAAATCCAGGTCGTAATTTGTCTACGGTGCGAAACATTTTCATAAGGCCATTCAACTAACAAGATATTTGCCAGATGACCTGAAAAGAGTAGTCGACCCAGTTTTCGGTCGCAATGGATACTTCAGGCATTGTGAATATATTTTGGTAGCCATGCTTGTGGACGATCGTCAAAACATTCGAGAACTTGCTGCTCGGCGCATTCTTAAAGCAAGGGCATTAACCAATAATGTTGAAAATCCAAGACAGTTAGAACTCCCAAATTTAAATTTTGAAGCCTCTGAATATTTTGAACTTATTGATTGGTGGCAGATTGAGAAAAGTCGCTTAACTGAACCTAGATTGGTTATGGATTTTACGACAGAAGAGCTTTGGGATATTGTCAGCCAAAACGGCAGTAACAAATCGAATTTTTTGAAAAGTTTCCCATGCCACAGCCAAGCAGTAAAAAGGGCAGTTAAATTGGTCACCGAGACTTCTCAAACAGTTTGTGGATTCATCAACAGAGATGGATTGATAAAAAAACACATTAATATCGCGAAAAGAACTTCCAAATGTTGAAACCAAAAAAGATTATATAAAATAAATTATTGCAGGCATTCAACATAAAAAAAAAAAGTTAAACGAGAAATTATATGTTTTATAATTTTTGCGGCGGTATATTTTTCATTCTAACAACTTTGTTTTTTTTCCATACAACCGCACTCCGCCCTACTTAATGGTACCACAGATGGAGATGCATCAGGCGATTTCACTTTTATAGGACCACAAGGAAACTCTGCGATTGTGTCGGGAAACTGGAATAATTTTAATAGATGAATTCGAAATTATAACTGCAATACACTCTGATTATTAACCGATTCAAGTGACAGTAAACTTTATTCAGAGTCAGTCCGAAGAGTCAGCTATACGATTAAAATATAAATTGAAAAACTGTTTCGCTAGCGGATATGCAGTAGCTTTAAATAATGCTCTCCTTCTGCGAGAAAGAGATTGTTCACTCCATGTTCCTAACTTGTCTAATCATGATGATATTGTGGAAAGTGCGATACCAGTACAATGTAAGTAGACCAAGCAATAACAACACTATCCCCTACAAAGAAAAATGGTTTCATAAAGACTGCATGGATGCACGCAGAAAATCGTTTGCCTGGCTAAGATTCTTTAGAAGATATCCAGAAAACATCTTTTTCAAAGTACAATACCTTAACCGTTTAAAAAAGCTACAAAGAATTACTAAAGACTAAGAGACAAATTTACTCAACGAAAATTGAAATGAATAAAAAATCAAATAAACAAGTCACTCGACCAGTTGACATTGATAACATAGTAGATAACATTTTCGAATGCTGACGGGAGATAGTTTTTCCTCATACTTTCGGTATGCCGTACATTATCAACAGAACGATGAGCTTGATTCACCATTTCATTTTCGTGCTTAGAAGTCCTACGGTTTTGAATGAGCTAAAAAACAACAAGTCTACAGGATCAAACGGAATCTGTCATGAGTACTTCAAATTCAGCACAATTCTCTTAGCAAGAGCCTTAAACCAAGCCTATGAGAGCGCAAGTATGCCAAGCTGTTTTAAAGAGGCTATCATCTGTCCAATTTTCAAAAAAGGTGACAAAAGAGTTGCTTCTAATTACAGGGGTATATCGTTGCTGAATTGATCGATGAAAGTTGTGGCAAAACTACTGTACAAACGTTTATATAATTGGGTAGAAGAAGATAACCTATTGAGTGAGCCACAAAAGCTGGTTTATCGCAAATTACTCTACAATTGATCAAATTTACTCGCTTACCTTTTACGCTTTTACGCCTTTTTATGGACTTCAAGGCGGCATTCGACACTATAGACAGAAAAGCAATAATGTTGAAGCTCTACAACAAAGGAGTTTTAACAAAGTTTGGAAACATTTTGGAACGGTCTTTCGATTCAACTATTTCTGCAGTAACATTTGAAAGCAAAGTATCTGAACAGTTTCCAGTAGAGATATGGTTGAGACAAGGTTGCTGCTTAAGCCCACTACTTTTGCCCTTGTTTATCGACGACATCGAAGAAATACTGCAAGAAGGAGCTCGAGTTTCACCATACCTTCTAATAAAAGAGCTTTTGTTCGCAGATGATATCGTTGTGCTTGCTGAGTCAACTGAAAGTCTCCAATTAATGATCAATCGATTATTAGACTACTGCAATAAATGGAGGCTCCAGGTGAACCCCGACAAGTCTAAAGTTATGATTTTTCGCAACGGAGGAGGGCGAAACTGTCTCAGCGAAAAATGGAAGTTTGGAGAGTACCATATTGAAATCGTGAATGAGTACAACTATCTCGGATTGCGGATCTATAGAAATCTTAACTTGAAGAACCACATCGAAGATAAACTGGCTAAGCAAAAAATGCGTTAAATACAACTTGGAGAAGAGTTATGCGTAGCAGGGATGTCCAATATGAAGCAAAATGCCAAATTTTCAAAACAACGGCCAAAGAAATAATGTTCTACGCTGCTCAAGTTTGGGGTCACAAAGAATTGAAGAGGTGGAGCAGGTTCTCAGATACTTTTTAAAGCGCACTTTGAAGCTACCTAACAGTACGGCCAACCATAACCTTATGCTGGAAACAGGTCTTTCTCCGTTGTACATTTCAACTCTTTAGAGGCTTCCGGACAAAATTTTGAGAAAAACGAGAAATTAGGAAAATGGCTTCAGAGTTTGTGACGTACAAAAGAATTAAATTTTAGCTTGAAAAACATCTGGCCACTTTTTGATTTTTTTCTTATCTAATTTTAATATTCCGATAACACATTTCGCAAATTTTCCCAAAACTGGTTTTTGCCTGCAGAGTTTGTGAGGAGTTGAAGTGAAAAACACATATTATATTTACGTCATCTTACAGGTAATGAATAAGACTATAAAAGCAACTGGTTGGATTTTTAAGTTTGGACCCTATTTTTGAATAATCATCTTTTGAATAATATCAAAATTTTCTAATTCATTTTTGAGGAAGCAACATAAGTTTCTCCAAATACCATATATGTTTTTTTAAACCCATTTCAATAAAAAAAAATGCTAAATATAACTTATTATTGCAAAAAAAGACATTTTTTAAAGATATTTTATCCAAATTTCAAATATTTTGAATTTTTTGTAAATCTCTTTGCCACAAGACGACTTTTTTTCGAAAATCAACAAAAATAAGGGTTGGAAGTTGGAACATAAAAAAAATGACTAATATGAAATTCGAATGGTTGTTTGTTTGTGAATTAAGTAGGAGAAGTTCACATGCAGTGGCGGATCCAGGGGGGTGGCTACAGGGGCTAAAGCCCCCCACAGCCGATTCCTCAAATAATTTGAAATATAAAAAGCAATATATTACAAAGCATTGAGATTTATATTCGTCTAGCATAATGTTAAGATGTGAAACTTGGTGGACACATTAACGTGGTTGGGGCTGAACAATTTACATGTTATGTAACTTTTTTCTCTAACTCCTAAGCTTGGGACTAAAGATTGGAACGAATCGGACAATAAACCAAGTTGGGGGCTATGAGTAATGGACATGTTGCATGCAACGACAATTTTTCTCTAAAAACAAAACTCAGAAAATTGAGACCGACAAACCAGCTTGGGACTAATAAGGTCTGATAATAATATGAATGGTTTTTTATAATACAAATTCTATATACTACTGAAATATATCAGCCAAGTAGAAGACTTATCATTATTTTATTTGGACTTGTTGAATTATTGATTCAAAATAGCTTTTAACGGCCTTTAGTCTTTAAAAATTGTCGTTTCGTCCCGGTATTCTCACTTGGACTCTTCAGTTGACAGTGAGGGCCTTGTCAAGACGCAATTGTTAATAAGTTCATGCCAGCTTACGTCAATTTTGCAGCGAAAATCAATTGTGAACTATATCCAACCCAATTAGAATTTCTAATCAAGAATTGTTGGAAATTTTGTTACCCGTGGCCTGGCATTGTTTACAATATGAATGGTTTTTTTATAATACAAATTCTATATACTACTGAAATACATCAGCCAGTCTGATAATATTGAACAAAAAACGTAGTTAGCTGAAAACTAACCTTATTTCAGAGAGTTTTTGGGGCTTAAATCTAGGGACTGTCAAAGTCCGGATACTTGAAGATATAATTAAAAAAAACGTGGTCGGAGCTTAACATTAACATTTTAAAGGCAACAACAGTTAACACTAAAAACATAGCTAATTTAAAAAAAGAAACGGAATTGAGGCTAAAACAATTAGAGAACAACGGGATGTAAGGCATAGTGTAAATGTTTAGTACAACAGGAATTATTTTTTATGGCCTTGGCTGAAAAATTTAAAAGGTTCAAGGCAATAATTGTAAATACAAAACATTTTTGAACAAAGCTTTTAAATACAAAATCTCTAGACTCTAGTCAATGAGCCAAATGAGTTTTCTCTGTGCACTCAGAAAATCATGCAAGTGCACATGAATATTTGCAATCCCTATAGAGTCTAGAGTGACGTGAAAATTTATCGACACATTTTTTGACTAGGAATAGAAAGTGTAGTGTAGTGCAAAATATTACTTTCTGTGCTTTTCAGTGACAGTTTGAATAAAACAGGCAGGTAATCAATCTACTCGTTGATTTGGCTAATTCAGGAAAATAAGATCTCGAGGACTGGTACTGTCAAAGCAGATTTGAGCTTTTGGCCAGTTAGACCACTTAAATATCATTAATCACTAGCCAATTAAAAACGGTTTTTAAATCTTGTCAAATGGGGAAGTTCAAAACATACCTTTATTTAAACAAATACTTATATAACGTAGTTAGGTACCTAATAAATTAATAAGCAATATAAATAAACAAATTTGTTGGTGTGGTTCGAAGTTATAGCGTGGCTAAAAATTGAAGTTATAAAATAAGTTATAGTACCATGTTTTGCTGAGCCTTTATATTTGCTTTTATCTAAATTGCCATGTTAAACAAAAATTAATTCCGAATTCTTGTTATTGTACTTCATATTGAAAACATTTTAAAGAGCGATATAGGACGGGAGGCGACCGTAGGTTTACCTATCTCATCGCGGCTTCAGAAAAGAATGATGCCAATTGAGTGGTGAGACAGCTATTGCGATAGCTGCTATTAATCACTCTGCTATTTCACTTAGCAGAGAGCAGAAGCGATTGCTCTTCAATGTAACTGTTGACTGCTCACTGCTCTTTGAACTGTTCAATGAAAATAGCTTTCACTGAGCACTTTAAAGAGCACTAAGAAGCAAGCAGTTACTTTGAAATTGAAAAGCAATCGCTTTGGCTTCTGCTCTCTAGTGATGAGTGATTTTCTTCATAAATCATAATAATGCATGCTCGCTGCATTTTTTACCATGATATTCTTCTGATATTCATGCAGAATGCAAACAAAGAGCTTGTAGCGATCAGTGATCAGTTTATTTATAAAACGCTGCAGAAAAAATATATTTTGAGAGCAGATAAAATCACATTTTAGTGAGAAATAAAATTAAGAAAAAAAAATATCTGTAGCAGAAAAAAACAAGTGATTTGAAGGCTTTATGGTGACATTTGAAACGAAATATATATTAGACGTCAAAATATAGTTTGTTGCCTATCTGTCAAGCCATAAACTGTCAAATTCCATTGAAGAATGGCCACGATTTTGATGGATTAAAAACCCTCTGAAAAATCAGATTTTTTCCTATGAAAATCCGATTTTTTTAAACAAGCGATTTGAAGACTTTAGGGTGACAACTGAAACGAAATATATATTAGACATCAAAATATAGTTTGTTGTCCATCTGTCAAGCCATAAACTGTCAAATTCCATCTGTCAAGCCATTAACTGTCAAATTCCATTGAAGGATGGCTACGATTTTGATGGATTAAAAACCCTCTCAAAAATCAGGTTTTTTCCTATGAAAATCCGATTTTTTTTAAACAAGCGATTTGAAGGCTTTAGGGTGACACTAGAAACGAAATATGTATTAGACGTCAAAATATAGTTTGTTGTCTATCTGTCAAGCCATAAACTGTCAAATTCCATTGAAGGATGGCTACGATTTTGATGGATTAAAATCCTTCTGAAAAATAAGAATTTTTCCTATGAAAATCCGATTTTTTTTTAAACAAGCGATTTGAAGACTTTAGGGTGATATCTTGAACGATATATATATAAGACGTCAAAATATTGTTTCTGGCCTATTTGTCAAGCCATAAACTGTCAAATTCCATTGAAGGATGGCCACGATTTTGATGGATTAAAAACCCTCTGAAAAATCAGATTTTTTCCTATGAAAATTCGATTTTTTTTAAACAAGCGATTTGAAATCGCTCTTTAGCACATCCCTAGCCAATTCATAGCTTTAGTCTTAACATTAACAAATCGCTGGTCGGACAAGGTTTTTCAGGTGCCAATGGGTAGAAAAGAAAACGCACTTTTTCGATTGCATTTTTGGCTTAGGATACCTAAGCCATGATGGATTTTTATAAATGGGGTATCAAATGAAAGCTTAGACTGCCCTCTTTACAAAACCAGTGGTCGGGTAAACTTTTGTTGGTTGTTGCGGCGAGTCCGACCACTTTTGTAAAAAGAGCTATATTTTTAACCCTTGCATTTAAAACGCATATAAGTGGTAGAAGCGTTTTTCTAGGCTATATGAAATAGTTTTGCATAGTTGTCCACCTGTTAAACGCGATGGATACAAAAAAACTGTTATTACAAAAGTGGTCGGACTCGCCACAACAACTAACAAAAGTCTGTCCGATCACTGGTTTTGTAAGGAGGGCATTCTAAGCTTTCATTTGATACCCCATTTATAAAAATCCATCATGGTTTTGGTATCTAAGCCAAAAATGCTACCGAAAAAGTGCGTTTTCTACCCATTGGCACCTGAAAAACCTTGTCCGACCAGCGGTTTTGTTAATGTTAAGACTAAAGCTATGAATTGGCATCATTCTTTTCTGAATCCGCGATGAGAAAGGTAAACTTTCGGTCGCCTCCGGTACTAATAGGAGCGGAAATAAAGGTAAAAAACTCGGCTTATATAAACAGAAAAGTAATAATGTCAAAATTCGTTTTCTGTTCTATAACTTTATATGTACTTGTACCTACATGTCCATATATGATTTTCAAAAAAAAAAATTGAAACTTAAACCTAATCTGATCTCTAATATTTGTTATAAATTGTAAAATTAAATTTAGGACAAACTGGATCTCCAAACTCCAGAAAAAATTTTATTTTTTTTGGGCATTCCTTACAACACAAAAAAAGATTTGATCTCCAATCGTTGAAAAGAAATCGACATTATCTGAATCTTATCTTAATCTTAACTCACTATTATATAAAGACGAAAGTATTATTTTGTTCCTTCTCAAAAAATAATTAACTGATTTACGTGAAACAAATTTTATAATATTCTTTATGACCATGAGACGGTCTTAGGATATTGTTTATTTCTTAATATTCTAAATATTCTCTCATACACTCAAAACGGTTTGATATTTTAAAATAATAACAATTTTTTGATAAACTCAACATTCTTGTGAAAATTTTAAGACCTATATCTTTTCTTAATTATACATACAAGCTGAGCAATAAATATATCTGAGGCAACAAGACAGAGTAGCTTATGTCGAAAAAAGAGGTTTCGAGAAAAATCGATTTTTGTCTAAAATTTCTATTAATAATAATTTATAATATTCAATTAAAAAGTACAAGTGACCTCAACTCCAGAAATTATTGTGTTTCGCCCAAGGTATAACAGTGGGCTCTTCAGTCAGTCTGTTATACCCTACTAAGACACAAATTTTGGTCGATGTCTACCGACTCTTATAAAAATCACAGCAAAAAGATACTGTGAATTTTATTATTCTAGGGGAATTTGTTTAAATTCGTGCACCTAGAAAATAAATACCCGTGGTCAGGTTTTTTATAATAAGAAGATGAAGAAATTTAAATATTATAATATTTAAATTTCTTCATCTTCTTCTTCTTATAATAATTTATAATTTTTTTTTGGGAGAAATTGTAAAACGAGGAAGTTATTTAACAATTTTAACTATTTCATGGAAATCCGAACGGAAGAAAGTAAAAAAAATGCATTTTAATACTTAAGATGTTATGTAAAAATCAAGCTGAACAAAAATAATGTCTTAAGTAACATAAGTTGTTCTGTCAAACCTATAACAGATAAAAAAGAGTTCCTTAAGTGAACTTAAGGTTTTATGTCAAATCCCATATCTTAAAATAAATTGACATAAGGGAAAACTGTGTTTTTTTTTTTCAATTTATTTATAAAATTTTCATTTATAAAACTTATTTCTAATAATAACAGAAATACATTCAACGCAACAAAAAAGGTAATTACACTTGCGAAATAATAGTAATGAAGGAACTGAAACCAATATAAAATGTGAGTTTAAAATTATACATTATAAACTTCGGGAGTTGAGCATTAAGCATCTTCTTCGTCAGCTTCGGTTAAGTCTGGATGAAATTTTCCAATTTTATTATTGTAATTTAGATTTTGATAAAAAGGATGGTAAATACTGTCAATCAGTGGGAGCATATCCAGTAAATCCTGATTTTTCTTTTCGTTAATCTCAAGAGGATTAGGATAACATTTATTCAAATCCGTAATTTTTATGGAATTAAACCCACAGCGTTTAATGTTCAGCGACCTGAATTCTTCTGACTCGTTGAGTGATGTTTTGAAGTATATTGTTCCAAACTCCTTCGTGAACCTCATCCACTTTATATTTTTCCAACAGAACTTTTGACCATCATTGTCAACTTTACGCCACATAAATTTTTCCTTGGAAACAGTTGAGAATTTGAAAATCAGCTCTTGATTCATTTCCTGAACGTCAAATTTGTGTTTAACACCCACAGTTCTCACAAATTGGTACCAGTCGCGAGGATGATGTATTTTAACTGTTGTGCGTTTTTTCTTTTTCTCAATTAAGGCGTGGTCAACGTCACATTCTATGTGAGTATGTCCAGGAAGAAGAAATTTATGATCGATGATTTCCAAGTTAGAGTCTAGTTGCATTTGATTTGTCTAACTCTTTTGACTTATAAGCATTATCTGCTTCTAGATGGTGATTTATTTGTTCTTTTATAAGATTTTCACGTCCTTCATCAGAAGCGACATTAATTTTAATTTTTAATACTTCACACTTGTGGCAAGCGTCTAGTTTAGGTTTTTTGAATTTTAAATTAAGGGTGTTGAAAATTTGGGAGAACTTTGAAAGTGAAACTGGATTATATTTTTCCGAGTAGAGTCGAAATAACTCAGCGATTGATAAATCGGTTGACAAATATCTTTTAGAAGTATCTCGTCTAGTGTAGTGGGACTCATAAGATGGGAAACTTTTTATAAATGTAATAATTTCATTTTCTTTTTCAGAAGAAATTTTTTTAGGACCAGGATGTTTTCCACGCATATCACCATTTGTAAAGGCTCCATGGCCTTCCAGCTTTTTTTTAACTATAGTTTTAATAAATTGCTCCGATTCACAAAAGGGTGTATCTGAAAAATTTTTGACATACTGAAACCTTTTCACCACCTACTTCAAGAAAGTATTTATTGTAGTGTTTCCTCCTCCTCGGATTAGTAAGACTCTTTTCTTTCAGATTTGGTTTCTTCTACCACAATGAAGCCAGAGGCAAACGCTTGCCTCAGCACATAAGAACCAAGTTCCCAATATTTTTTAGAAATAAGCTGTTGGTTTTCATATGAAATTTTTTCCCTACATTCGTTGCGACAGTTATCTAACTTGCGTAAGGTTCGGGGTTTTACAGTTTTTCCAGCTGTATTAATGTAGCTTTTGCCTGAGTTCCTTTTGTTTCTGCGCATCTTTTTTGATTGTTTTGCGTTAGTCATTTCGTTATTTTGGTCTTCATTTTCAGTTTCACAATCTCCAAACAATAAATTTTGCTCTAGCTGATGGACGGCTTTTTTTGTTTCAAAAGACACATCACATTCATTACTTACGTTGTCAGAATCATCAGGAACAAAATTGGGATCACACATTGAATCATCGTTATCGCAATTCACTGATCTTTCTTCTTTTGCTTCAGTTGGGAAAACAGCGTTTTCGTCACAAATACAATCTTCTTTTAATTGTTGTGCTACGGTCCCAAAGTCTTGGTCCTCCGAAATGTCTGGCAGTTTATTTGGATCTAAAACTTAATTTTATGTTAAGGTAATTAATCCTTCCTATTCTTTAGTAAACATGCTAAAATAAACATACCATTTAAGTTACTTGTATTGTCTTCGTATCCTATAAATGGTGGAATGTCAGAAACACCATCGTCTTTTTCTGATACACTCCTTAAGTCTTGGTCCTCCAAAAAATCTGGCATTTTATTTGCATCTTGAAATTCAATTTTATGTTAAGATAACTAACCGCTAAACTTGCTAAAGAGGAGTTACCATTTAAGAAACTTGTACTGTCTTCGATATGTGTAAATGGTATGGAGTTTCTGATTTTTTAATGCCAAAGATAACATTTTTCTTGCGCGTTGCATTTTATTTTGTTTTAATGAAAAAAACTTTAGGAGTACCTACAAACTATACAGCACAAACATTTAAAATGTAATTGATAATTATACACAAAACTTATTATTTACACGTTTTAACACGTCTTATCACTTTAGCACCCTAGAACGCAAAAGACAACATGCCCTCTTAAGTCAACGTAACCAACTGAAAAACAGCAAACAAAACTATGTTATGTTGACATAAGCAACGGTTATTTGAAAAGCAAAATTCAATAGAAAATCTTATGTAGACATAAGTGCTTCTGTCAAACTTAATTTTTCTGATTTTTGTTTTCTTAATTTTTCCAGAAGAACTAATGTCGACATAAGTATGAGTAAAATTCAAATTAAATTTTAACAAAGTATCTTAAGTCAACAAAAGTTTTTTCAAAAAAACTAAAAGGGAACCGGGTAAAATTAAAATTCGCATGAATTAATTCGACATAAGAGTTTTTGTTGAATCATAAAATTTGAATTTGGAGGACATAAGAAAATTGAATGACGTAAACTTCTCTGTCAAGTAGTAGTATATAGAATTTGTATTATAAAACACACTCATATGTAAACAATGCCAGGCCACGGGTAACAAAATTTCCAACAATTCTTGATTAGAAATTCTGATTGGGTTGGATATAGTTCACAATTGATTTTCGCAGTAAAATTGATGTAAGCTGGACTGAACTTAATAAAAATTGCGTCTTGACAAGACCCTCACTGTCAACTGAAGAGTCCAAGTGAGAACGCCGGGACGAAACTCCAATTTTTATGGACTAAAGGTCGTAAAAAGTTATATTGAATCAATAATTCAACAAGTCCAATTAAATAATGCTAAGTCTTCTACTTGGCTGATGTATTTCAGTAGTATATAGAATTTGTATTATAAAACACACTCATATGTAAACAATGCCAGGCCACGGGTAACAAAATTTCCAACAATTCTTGATTAGAAATTCTTATTGGGTTGGATATAGTTCACAATTGATTTTCGCAGTAAAATTGATGTAAGCTGGGCTGAACTTAATAAAAATTGCGTCTTTACAAGGCCCTCACTGTCAACTGAAGAGTCCAAGTGAGAACGCCGGGACGAAACGTTAATTTGTATGGACTAAAGGCCGTAAAAAGCTATATTGAATCAATAATTCAACAAGCCCAATTATATAATGCTTAGTCTTCTACTTCCACCTAAAAACTAAAAAAAGTTTTTTTCAGTGCTACTGCCTTTTGCGAGGAATTGACAAATCCTCCAAGAGTATCACTTGTTACGAATTCGTGCTTCTCGTCTAGCCGTTCGGAATCGGCATAAAACTGTAGGTCCCTTCCATTCCTGTCGAAAGGCGCACACAGGAATGGTTGCGAGTTGTTAGTCACTAGGCCCTGGTTCTTCATGAGCCGTTGTGCCACCCAATTTATTTATTTTTTAGTCTTCTACTTAGCTGATGTATTTCAGTAGTATATAGAATTTGTGCTTACGAATTATAAAATATTTTTTTTACGGAAAAACCTTTTTAAATGGGGGTGATGCAGAAATGTAGATTTCAAACTGCTTATGACTATCAATTAAAAAAAACACAGAAATCGCTTATGTCGACATAAGCTACTCTGTCTTATTGCCCCAGATATAAACTCTTGAAAGTTATCAATTTCTTAAATTATTTCTATCCAGGAATGCTATTCAAGAGCAATCAACGGGTAGCGTATTGCCAAACTGTATATCAACACAGATATCCATAGTCTGTGCTCAGCCATTTTCTGCTCACCGAATTTGAAAGTATTGTAGAGCAAACTGTATGCTACCACAGAGAGCTCTGTGGTCACATACAATTTGCTTGTAAAATATTAAAAAAACTAAAGCAAACTGTATGCTAGTTCAGATCGAGCAATGTGCCTGCGATTACAGAGCCACCGCTCACGTTGATATAGTTATTGTGCGTGGTGAGTCTGGGTTGGTATACACTTTGCTCAAGGAAACTAAGAGCAAAGTACCTGTGATTACAGATCCATCGTTCACGTTGGTATAGTTATTGTGTGTGGTGAGTTCTGTGTTGGTATACAGTTTGCTTAAGGAAACTAAGAGCAAAGTACCTGTGAGTACAGAGCCTGTGATTAAAGAGCCATCGTTCACGTTGTTATAGTTATTGTATGTGGTGAGTTCTGGGTTGGTATACATTTTGCTTAGAAAACTAAGAGCAAAGTACCTGTGATTACAGAGCTATCGTTCACGTTGTTATAGTTATTGTATGTGGTGAGTTCTGGGTTGGTATACATTTTGCTTAGAAAACTAAGAGCAAAGTACCTGTGATTACAGAGCTATCGTTCAAGTTGGTATAGTTAGGTCAAATTCTTTTTTTTAAATTCTGCTTTTCAAAATTCTTTTTTTCAAAATTCTGCGAATAATAAAAAAAAGTTTCAAATATGTAAAAAAGTTCGCGCTTCAAATGAATTTAGTCTCAAAAAACGCTTCATATATTTACAATTTGGTTACACTGCAAAAACATTTTGTATCCGGAAGCTTTAAAAAAAATACATATGTAGGTAGGAAGATATACAATACAAACATAAACAAACTCCTTTAATATTTAAGTATTTATAGCCAACAAAATATTATTTTTTAAAGTTTGCGAAGCAAAGCGAGCACGGGCGGCTAGTTGTATATATAAACCATAGTACTATCATGAACCAAATTTTTTAGGGCAACATACTGCCTGTGGTGGCGCCACCTAAGCTCGTTGGAGACTTCCATTTTTGGGAGACTTCCATTTATCAGAGAATCGAAACTACATAGTTGGAGCAAGAGGAGTGTATTTTTTGTTCGATTCTGATAAGAATCAAATGGAGTAAGCGAGATTACCAATTGAAGTTTTTTTAAACGTCAATGATGAGAAAAAGGTGAAGAAATTACAAAAAATGTTCGTATCCTCTTTGATTGAATGTGCAAGGTTATTTTTGTTTTGCTTAATTTACTGATATGCTATGTGAGAAGAGAAGTAGACATACATTATATAAGTAAGCTGTTTGCGTCGTGTCGGTCGTCGTCACTAACCTTAAAGCAACAAATAACGGTAAAAAATAATGCGTGGAGGTATATTTGATTTATTATACACTTATTACAGGCAAGTATATCTTAAACTAATACATCATATTTAAAAGCAAATAAAAATGTAGTTAATTATATCAAAAATATACATATACAAAAATAAAATAAGACCTAATTAATAACAAAATTATCAAAAATATAACAATACATTATAATTATAATAATACTAGAAATAATAAAAGTAGGGGACGGGTGAGAAGGTTATTGTATACATTCGTATACTATCAAGGGTAGGTTGATTTTAATGCGGGAAAGAAAAATATGGTCATATTGTGTGAGTATATAAGATTTTGAGCATATTTGTTTGCGGGAAAGGAAAATATACCTACAGAGGTATGTATTCGTATAGATTATAAGTGGTAGTAGCCCAGTCAACGAAGACTCAAATTTATAAATTAAATGCAAAAAATAGTGATCTCTGGGATACCTCCAGGTATAACATACCCAAAGTCCCCAGCCCAGGGCCGCGAGCTAAACTCAGGAAGGGGGGTTAAAGGTACCCCTTTTTAGATTTGCGTGAATATTTGCACAACCTAGCATGTTAGCGGAAAAGTCTATACTACAAAATAAGAGGCAAATTAATTGTCTATAAAAAAAGTTATGTTCATATTTTCGCTAGGGTTAATAATAAGGGAGATGCGGGGGTTCAGAATTATAGCTTTATATAAGCTTTTGAGATATTATGTTTAAGGAAAAAATTGTTGTCACTTCGTGTTTTTCTGCTTACATCTTTTCGTTTGATTTCTTTTCTTAGTTAAAATGCTGCTATACAATATTTGTTGGGTATTTTTTTCAAGGAAGAATTACTATTTGAGCAAAATTTTGATGGAGATCGGTTCATTAATTAATTGTAATGATGTATCAAACCGAGTTAACTCGAGTTAAAATTTAACTAACTCGAGTTGCAACTCGAGTTGGCGAACTCGAGTTGAAGAAAAAATTTTCATACGTTTTTTTTCCAACATGCGTTGTTTTTCTAAATCGAGTTGGCTAACTCGGTTTGAAGCCAAAATTGATGAATACTTCTAATGCGTTATTTTTTAATAATTCGGTTAGGTTTGTTTTAAGTTGATTCGTTAGGGTTATTATGTGTATCAAATAAAAACTAAGCAATTCAAATAGTAACCAATTCAAGTTTAATCTTTAACGCCAAAAATGAGCTGAACTTTTATATTTATGAATATATATTATTTGAATGCATATTGTGTATAGGTATGTGATGTACATAAATATAGAGACATGTTTTTTTGTGCACTTAACCCAATTGTATCTCCTGTTAAAAATTGTAAAATAGAATAATAAGAATTGTTTTTAAATTAAAAACAAAGTTAGTACGGAGATACTATTTGGATGAAATTTTCATTCATGTCGATTATCGATTACAGAATCTGCAATATTTTATTCCCGGGGAGTTGACTTGATCCGAAACTAGTGGTGAGACAGCTATTGCGATAAGATATAAATCACTCTGCTATTTCACTGAGCAGAGAGCAGAAGTGATTGCTCTTCAATGTAATTGCTCGTTGCTCACTGCTCTTTGAACTGCTCAATGAAAACAGCTTTCACTGAGTAGTTTAAAGAGCACTGAGCAGAGCAGTAAGCAGTTACATTGAAATTGAAAAGCAATTGCTTTGGCTTCTGTTATCAAGCGATAAATGATTTTCTTCAAAAATCATAAAAATGCATGCTCTATGCTTTTTTGACCATGATATTCTTTATAGCTGAGTAGATGCAGAATGCATAAAAAGAGCTAATAGCGATCAGTGATCAGTTAAAATTCTGATTTTTCAGAGGGTTTTTAATCCATCAAAGTCGTAGCCATCCTTCAATGGAATTTGACATTTTATGGCTTGACTGATGAGCAACAAACTATTTTTTGATGAATTATATATATTTCGTTTCAAATGTCACCCTTAAGTCTTCAAATCGCTTGTTTAAAAAAAATCGGATTTTCATAGGAAAAATTCTGATTTTTCAGAAGGTTTTTAATCTATCAAAATCGTAGCCATCCTTCAATGGAATTTGACAGTTAATGGCTTTGCAGATGGACAACAAACTATGTTTCGACGTCTTAATATTTCGTTTCAAATGTCACACTGAAGCCTTCAAACCGCTTGTTTAAAAAAATAGGATTTTTATAGGAAAAATTCTGATTTTTCAGAGGGTTTTTAACCC
This sequence comes from Melangyna quadrimaculata, assembly GCA_949320155.1. NCBI lineage: Eukaryota > Metazoa > Arthropoda > Insecta > Diptera > Syrphidae > Melangyna > Melangyna quadrimaculata. The sequence continues at coordinate 293,091,958 of OX439483.1, forward strand.
AACAAAATCGTACCCACCTTCAATGGAATTTGACAGATTATGGCTTGGCAGATGGGCAACAAACTATATTTTGACGTCTAATATACATTTCGTTTCAAATGTCACCCAAAAGCCTTCAAATCGCTTGTTTAAAAAAAATCTGATTTTCATAGATGATTTTTTAGAGGGTTTTTAATCCATCAAAATCGTAGCCATCCTTCAATGGATTTGACAGTTTGTAGTTTTACAGATGGTGGAAGAACTACATATATTTTAAGGCAAGTAATCTATTTCGCTTCGGCCAATTGACCTCAGTAAAAATTTGTTTTTCGGCTATTATATTTTATTAGTCCATTATATTTTATTAGTCCATTATTCCATCAATCAACTTGCAACTAGGTTTAAAGTTTTATAAAACGACTTTTTTAAACCAAATAACAAACAGTATACGTTTAGTCCGAGTCGATTCCGAAACAAAACCCGAGTTGATTAAACAGAATGCTATTAGTGATTTCTAATTCTACCCACTACAAACCGAATCGAGTTGTCTTTCGGTTCAGGCAAAATCTAACTTGAGTTTGAAAAAAATTTAAACCGAATCAACTCCGTCAATTCAAACCGAGTTGTCTCTAACATGAATTTGAAAAAAATTTAAACCGAGTCAACTCGGTCAATTGAAACCGAGTTGTCTTTCGGTTCGGGTAAAATCAAACTGGAGTTAAAAAAAATCAAACCGAATTAACTCGAGTTGTGCTTAACTCGAATTGACTCGGGTTAGCAAACCGAGTTGACACAGCACTAATTAATTGCAATTTGAATTGCCAAATAGTTTTTTTTCTTCATGAAAATAAAAAAAATCAGGTTTCGTGTTTATTGTAATTCGTGATTCGTGGCAAGCCAAATTAAGTCTTTTAAACTGTCAGAAGTAAATGATCTTCTATAAACAGGACTTACGAAGGTTGAAGCTGAAAAATTGCAAAGGTGTGTCCAACACGTTGAGCAGGTGATTGAGCCAAAGATGTGGGAAATGGATGTTTTTACTGAAAGAGCAGTGGAAAATCAGTTATAAACTTAATTGAAGAGAGGAGCAGCAGCAGCAACTACACGTCGGAATGATGAAATGTTTTTTTTTAACTCAATTTATTTTTGCTATGATTTATTTTTACGAAAAACGAGATTAGGCCTTTTGGGGAACTCTTTAAAAAACGCGCCTACTATCTTACCTCTTGCTGGTGTGGAAAAAGATAGATCTATTTTTAATAACATTTACATTATTTTTTTTTAGATTTAGTTGACGATCTACATTTTTTCTGTTTATGAAATCTAAATTAGGAGTTGGTAGCCCTACTGACATTTGAATGAGAGAGAAGAGATAAATATTGTTACGGTAAAATTTACAGCAACAAAAGTCATCCTTCGATTCCCTCCTTTCCGTTATTTACTTTTCGTTACGGCTGCAGAATACTGGCAAGGTTGAGGGCAACCATGGTATCATCAACCATTGGTGTACTTAGTCAGTGTTCTGCAAAAGTAACAAAAGCAGGTGTACGAGATATTTGGATTTTACAATTGGAACAGGCGGTTCCCAATTCCATATGTTCGTGGTTATCATGTAGACAAGTGGTCGCATGCAACGAGAAAAATACCGGCGGATGAGCTGAAGAGGTAACGAGTCAGGCGGACTCTTACCTACTCATAAATCAACAACACAACATCCTAAATACATCTTTATTTAACTAAAATTAACGTATCCTAACTTAACTTAAATTGGCTTAACTTAACTTAAAGTAACTTATCTAAACTTAACTAAATTTAACTTAACTTAATCATGTATTTTAATATGGGTCAACGCTTACTTCGTTACGTCCTTAATTTTCAATTCTAATTCTTAGATAGTAAATTGGTTATAGAAGAACTATCGGAATTGACTTTAGAGAGTAGGGTCCTAACTTTGCAAATATGTTTTCCTCTATTTTAACTCGAACAAAATGTATAATGGTTTCAATCGCGCTTCGAGTCACACGCGAATAGTTTTTGTTGTAACTGAGAAAATGCTCAGATAGGCTTTTTCTCGATTTTATTTCTTTTTTGTTTTTCTCGAAAAATTTAGTTTTGCGATAGGTCTGAACTCGGCCATTAAGATTCGGAAAGTTTTGGAAAGACATCCAACAACTTGCTGAATCCTTGTCTGTGACCGTGAGAGTAAAGTTTCGTTGAGATTCAACTACGGTGGCTTCCTGCGGGGCGAAAAAGGTTTCCAGGAAGCCGGTGTTCGAGGAGATAGAGGACGAATAGCCAAAAAAAAAAAGATAAGTAGAGTGGACATTTTGTCTAAGTGGTTAAAATCTTTTTTTTTTTGTGGTAATTTACAATTCAGATAGTTCTTTTCTTTTGTATTCATATATAGTTCGAGTTCGTTTAATTTCATTTAAAACCCAATTAATTGTGGGACACGGGAATTTCCTTAACCGCGCGTTAACGGCCCATTTTTCTTAATTATTTATTTTCTTTGTTTGCTTGTTTCATTTTAACGGCTAACCGTAAGCCATTTCAAATTTCTTAACTTATAACTTCTTTTATATTTGAAAAAATTTTGTGTTTTTATCCTGGTTCGTCCAAGGTTTCCCAAATAAAAATAATTTTAAGACCCCTTCTGGGCATATAATCAAACTTGGTGTTTTATTTCATATTCATTTGCTTAAAATATTAGATTTGGAATTTTGCTAATTAGCCTAATTAAAATTCCTGGCGCCCACCTTTTATTACAAGTACCCCACTGTACTTGTAATAAAACATTTCGATCGTTTTTATCACTTTGATTAAAACGAATCATATTTTTTTTTATAACAAAATTCTTCCACAATAGAACGCAGCCCAGCTGAGCAGTCGTGGTGGTAGCTTTTTATCGTGCTACAGCTTGCACTTTTTATGTCTCTTTACGCATCTGATTTCGTGACTCGTTCGGTTAGTGTTAGCTGTCAAATGCTAAACTAATTTGTATTTTTCATTCGGTTTCGTTGCACATCGTGTGCTTTTGTTTATCTTATAATTAAATTTGATCCGCGTTATTAAATCGATTGGTTTTCTCGTAATTTATAAATATAAATAAATACCTATGTACGTAAGATAAATACCTACTTAAACACCAGTGAGAAGAAAAAGTGCAACAATATGCCAACTTATAATAAGCGATACGGCAACCATGAAAAATGCAAAAGCTTTAAAAAAAAGAGATAGCTTATTGAAATTTATAAAAGTAAGGCTGAGAGGCAAACACCCTATCTTCCCCGTACTGTAAAAATACAAACTGAACAGAGTGTATACCAGCTTCCATAAATTTTTTCCGATTCTCCTTTTTTTATAAAAAAGCTAAACTTTTGACTTCATTTACACCATTCCATAAAAATTCAAAAACAATTGCATTTGTTTGCTAATTTTGTACTTTCTTATGTCTGAAGTCCGATCCAGTAGTGCATTTTATTTTGCGAAGAACTGTTTGTGACGGTAAACATTCTATAGAACTGTTTTTTTTCTTTTTTAATCTTCGAATTTCCATGAAACGTCTTAACTAATTTTGATTAAATTTGTATGCAAACGCCTCTGGAAAGTGTTAGAGTAGGAATGGGGACGATCTGGCCTAGGAATTCTGAGCGAGAAAGAGACAGAAGATATACGCCAGAGCATAAGATATTTTCTGTGTGAAAAGCTATTATCAGTGGTGGTCGCGTGCCAGTTGGGAGAGACGGTAATTATATTATCAGTATGATGTTTTACGTTTTTGGTTTAAGAAAATGTGTTATGACTTATCACATATTTGTATGATCCCTTGTTATTTGTAGTTAATACTTTGTACAGATAAGAGTATTAAATGTGTTGGCACGTGACACCACTATCATTATTTTTTCCGGTTAGGTGCAAGTGCCTAAGGGACGGCAGCCTTGTGATGGCAGAGGGGAAGATGCGGTCAGTATTGTTGTTTTGCGGTTATGAGCGTGTGAATTTATCTGCATTTATAGCGTTAAAATCGCTAATTCACAATCCAAATATCGCTAAATCAATCTTTTAAAAACTTCTCAAAAACTTTCAAATAAAACACAATAAGTCGCTTGGGCTGTTAATAATCCAGTGAAAATGTATTGAAATACAATTTTCAGTCAATGATTGCCATTTATTATGTAAGTGGTATAAATACGGGGAAAATGGTAATTGCTCTGAAACTGTGACGATGGTCGAGTTCACAGTGGGTTGGTGACGTCATTGGAGAAGCAGCATCCAGCATTCTCCCCCGCCAGTGAACGTAGTTTACGAAATTGTGTATCGAAATCTTCTTTACGTATAATGCTTACACGCAAAGAGAGAGTATTAATATGATATATAAAAGAAATACATATTTCAACATGAAAACTAATAACATATTATTTATATTATAAATGGTTGCAATATCGCCTATCAGTTTGCTGGCATGGTTGCCATCATAGGTTAGTGTTAGGTTATGTTGTGCTTGTGCTTGTGTTTTGTTATGGTTTTGTTTTTTTTTTTACAATTCGTACATGATATCTTATGTTCAATAATTTATAATGTTTTATATTTGATTTGAGTGTTACTTAATTTTTAATTTTATTTGAATTCATTCATTTGTTTACAGGTGATTCTTTTCAGATTAATTTTAATTGTATTCAAATTTTTTATTTTAGGTTATATTAGCTTCATTCATTTCATTTCGTTTCATGTGTTTTATATATCAGTAAATGATTAATTTAAGAAATGGGTGATTTTTATTTCAATGTCTCGATTCGACTTTTGTTGCGAGTTAGGGTTCCACAGAGGAATATCTTCAGTACATGAAAAAGAGGCGTGGCATGCTTGTCTCAGCTCAGCTCGAAGGATAGGGGGCGGTTCTTGCCCCTTCCATGTACCACCCACTCAGCAAACAAAATAAAAACTCATGCCAAATAGTTAAAGGTAGGAAAGGAAAGGATACTAGGAATAATCTGGAACAAAAGAAAAGGAAACACACAAATCTAGTTACCTATGCCACTGATTGAGAGAAAGGATGGGATCAGGTTTGTTGTGGTAAGATTTCCCACAACAAAAACCATTTCTTATCAGTTCTTAAAACTTTCGTCTGACTATGTTGTTTGGTCATAGTCAAACTCTCGTTATCAGTTTTCTCCTCCATCCCAACTATTTCCATTTTTCGACCCACACTTTTGAGTCCGTTGTCCTCAGAGTTTAAGAGAGTGGCTCTCAGAAGATGACAGTTTAGGTACCCGACTTTTTCTGATGGATTCTTTCGTTTTAAGCTAGCGGATGGGCTGGAGACACACACGTCAGCTACTCTTGCGTGTTGAGCCAGCGGACGGGCTGGAGACTCGCACGCCATCTTTACTGAGCAGCGAACCCCAACCTACATTCATTGAACTTGTATACGGAACCTACACTCACATATATTTCACATGGAGATTATAAACAACACAACAACATACATCCTAAATTTAAATTTCTTTTTTAAACAAGGCTATAAGCCCATCCTAAATCACATAACTTTAAAGTAAATAACATTGACCGACACCAAAGAATGGAGCGCTAGACGCTAATCCCCAATTTCCCCAAATCTGCACAAAGGTCCACCGAATAGTAGATTGCGCGTTAGGTAGTTTAATTTCAGTATTTGCCTTCCTGCTTCGATTCCTCAAAAATGTTATAAAGTAGTTCAGAAATTGTATGTTTCTTTTTCAAAACATTTTCAAAAAGTTAGAAATAATAACGTAGAGTAGCTGAGAGAATGCTCAGAAAATTATTTTTAACTTTGTATAGTTTATTTATTTTTCTCAAAGGTATTATTGTGAATATGTCTAGATACGGCCTTGGATTCGTCAACTTTTGGGACAACGCCAACAACTTGGGGAATTCAGTGAATGTATGGGTAAAAGAGAGTTTCGATGGAACTCAATTTCGGAGTGATACCGTAACCGAGTTCCACGATAGCTATTGCTTGAGAGTGTGAATGTGTGAGTGAAAGAGGGTGGCCAATAAAGAACAAAGGCTTAGCTAGATCAACCACTTCTTGGTTGACTGTCATAACCGTGAGGTTTAATTTTTGAGAAAAAAAAAGAGAAATAATAAAAAGTGGCAAATAATTGTTAACTGAAAAATAAATTAGGATATAGATAAAAGGGAGTTAAGTGAAAAAAAAAATAGGAAAAGGAACTCGCTTTGAGGAAAGGAGTTGAAAATCGCCAGAAAGGGGCGAGGTATATTTATAGAGGAAAGGAGCAGGAAGGAAAAAGGATTTACAAAAAATAGCTAAGATAAATAGAGTTTATTTTATTATTCGTTTCAAAAAAAGTGTTTATAAAGAGTCGGTTGACTTTTGTCTTAATTCGTTTTTATATCCCTAAATTGTGGGACTCGTGACCCCTTGTTAACGTTATTTATTTCTTTGTCTTTTTTATTTCGGGACCAAATATTAGCGGTCCATACTTGCGGTCTTTGTAACAATTCAATTGCAATTTCATTTGTTAAGTTTTTCTATTAATTTACTTTATTTGCTTTTGAGATTGTCCTTCGACAATTTTTTTTGTTTTATCTAAACATTTTATAATTAACTTTTTAACGAAAAGATTCTGTGTTTTAATCCAGGCGCAAGCCAAGGTTTCCCAGACATTATTTATGAATAAAAATATGTTTAACTTCCCATTGCGTTTCCTTCATAAATTGAAGACGAAATTTTCAGCACCCGGTCAAGGCAAACGACCCTATAAAAAGTTTCCTGGCGCCCACCGTACCACGCAAGTACCCCCAAATTAATAAATGTAATAATACTGCATAAATACTGTATAATTTTTTGAAAAGTGGTACTATTTCTGTATATTTTTCAAAAAAAATGATGTTATTTGTAAAAGGAAATAACAATAATTATAAAAAAGCAGAAAAATCTTCTAACGGACAATAATTTGTCTTCAGAAATGATAAGTAAACTTTGCAGTGTTACCAAACTTTTACATTTATGAATTCGACCTACGTCACTGTACTTACAACATAATTAATTTAACAATTCTTCCGTATCGTATATACCTACATACATACTGACTTTTTTTTTATAACACCTAATTCATTTTTTATTTCGAGTTGTTTACTTTATTTTGTGTAGCTATATCAAATTCAAAAAACCCACCCCCCGCTGACTAGCCGGTTATCTGCATCATAGTTGCAGTGTGTTGCAATATTTCATTCTCCCGATTCCCCTTTATTTGTCTTTCTTCAATTCGACTGTTATTTCTCATTTCGACTTTAACTCTCGCGTGTGCCGGTTGCACAAAATAATTAAATTAATTCGTTTGCTTATATTTTATTATAATCGTAATTGGATTCGATTAATCCAAAATCGCGGTCTTCTAGTTACTTGTCATCATAATCATCATAAATAATCATCCTAAGTTCATTCGGGAAATATTGCAACAGGTTGACGATCGGCAGGAACCAAAAATAAAAAAATTATTGTAATCTAACTAAAAACTAATTTCTTACGGTCTAAGCTTATATTCGTGTCGAATATAATTATACATATATATTTAAATATATGTATATGAAAATAATTTGTATATATATATGAATATATATATATATATATTGTCCTAACCCTAAACCCTAATCTAAATCCTAACTCTACGTCATTTTTGTTGTCCAACCAAAATCGCCAACCACCCCACTGTCTCACTCAAACAGCGGTTCGCCGATTCCACAGTAGACATTAGGGGGGTTCACACTCATCGACAAGTCGATCAACCTGAGTCGTGTTGCTAGCGTTCACATTCAACGACCGCCTCATCAACTCCATTTGTAAATAAATTTTCAAAAAGCAAACACGGCGTAGATTTAACTTTTTGCACTAGTTTCAGTGATGGAAATTCATATTTTTCCCTTCCTTTTGTGGGTTTACTTCTATTTCAACCCATTCTCTATGAATCTCACATACACAATTGAAAAGAAACACTAAAATTCAAATTTTCAGACATATCAGTTGTTCAACTAGTGTTCACATTAGCTACAGCAGTCGCTCGACCGAGCAAAATATCAAAAAATTTGAAAAACTTCCAACAGTCGTTCAACTTGTGTTCACATTACAAATTATGTGACGATTCGACACGAGTTGATGAACTTGTCGATGAGTATGAACCCCCCTATTGCCCGATGGTGTTGGCAAAAGCTTGGCCAGCCCACCCTTGCATTTAAGATACAACCAATGTTACCTTCATGGCCGATTGTTACGAAGGTAACCCCAAAAGTAAACTTCCAGTCACAATCTAGTCAAATATCATTCTAAGTGTCAAATGTTAGTATGAGTAAGTCCATCTATCTAAGTCTCGTTCGTTAAAATCCACTAATGTTCTCGTCCATAACTCTGTTCCATCTTTGTGGACGGCCCAGCTAAGCCTCCACACACTTTAAGCTGTAATTTAGTATTCCATAATGAAAACAACTATCGTTCCTCAAAATACAAATTTAGCCACTTTATTTGATCTGGCCTTAACCTTAAAATAAGACACATTCGTTTTTGTTCAAATCCAAATTAAATTCCAAAACTGGAAAAACCGATTTAGAAAATTTGAAACTAAAATCTTTGTTGATATAATAATTGGTAACATTTCTCGTTAGTGATCTCCAGAGCCTTCCTTCTTCACAAATTATAAATGTATATGTATAGGTAACAACAATAATAATATATTTTTTGTAAACAAACTTACGAGTTATCTTCGTCCCTCGAGGTCCTGCCGGTAGCACTGTCCAGGATGACGGTATCTTATGTGAACCTTGAAATAATTGTGTTTTGCCCAAGGTATAACAGTGGGCTCTTCAGTCAGTCTGTTATACCCTACTAAGACACAAATTTTGGTCGATGTTTACCGACTTTTATAAAAATCACAGCAAAAAGATACTGTGAATTTTATTATTCCAGGGGAATTTGTTTAAATTCGTGCACCCAGAAAATAAATACCCGTGGTCAGGTTTTTTATAAAAGACGATGAGAAATTTAAATATTAAAATATTGAAATTACTTTTGTTTTAAGTGGAGTGAATGAATAAAATTCAATTAAAAAGTACGAGTGACCTCAACTCCAGAAATAATTGTGTTTCGCCCAAGGTATAACAGTGGGCTCTCAGTCAGTCTGTTATACCCTACTAAGACACAAATTTTGGTCAATGTTTACCGACTCTTATAAAAATCACAGCAAAAATATACTGTGAATTTTATTATTCCATGGGAATTTGTTTAAATTCGTGCACCCAGAAAATAAATACCCTTGGTCAGGTTTTTTATAATAAGAAGACGAAGAAATTTAAATATTAAAATATTGAAATTACTTTTGTTTTAAGTGAAGTGAATGAATAAAATTCAATTAAAAAGTACAAGTGACCTCAACTCCAGAAATAATTGTGTTTCGCCCAAGGTAAAACAGTGGGCTCTTCAGTCAGTCTGTTATAACCTACTAAGACACAAATTTTGGTCGATGTTTACCGACTCCTATAAAAATCACAGCAAAAAAAGATACTGTGAATTTTATTATTCCAGGGGAATTTGTTTAAATTCGTGCACCCAGCACCTTTCACAGTATCTTTTTGCTGTGATTTTTATAAGAGTCGGTAAACATCGACCAAAATTTATGTCTTAGTAGGGTATAACAGACTGACTGAAGAGCCCACTGTTATACTTTGGGCGAAACACAATTATTTCTGGAGTTGAGGTCACTTGTACTTTTTAATTGAATTTTATTCATTCACTCCACTTAAATCAAAAGTAATATAATATGTTAATATTTAAATTTCTTCATCTTCTTATTATGTGAACCCTCCTTTATGAGTTCTTTTACCACACGATTTATTTTTAAACCAAATACCCATACATGTATATATTTATACGTCCAGAGACACTTTTCACTTCACTATTCAGATGAAAACTATTTTGATGGGTATTCCCATTTTTTTTTCTCTTCACAAGTATCAAAAATTCAAAAATTATTGCTTTACTAATTAAATCTAAACTTCAATTAAACTTTAACTCTTGAAAATTAGCCCTATTCTTCACTTTTATCTTCAAATTTTTCTTTCTTTACTTTTTCTCTACTTTTAGCATTAATTTGTATCTGTATTTTTAACTTTACTTTTAGCTTTACTTTAGATTCTTCTTTTACTTCACTTTAATCAATATTTTAAAGCTTTATTTTTAATTCTAGCTTCACTTTTAGTTATCTAATTGTTTAACTTTCCTTCACTCTGTTTTCTTGTTTTTTTTCTTTCTTTTGGCTTTTAGTTTTAATCTTAAGATTCTTTCTTTTTCCGTTTTTGGATAGAAAAACTCTAAACCACCGATTAAGCACTATTTAAAAAGAGCACTCCGTCTAGCAAGACAAAAAAAAACTCCACTTATGATGGTTGTTGTTGACCTTTTTGCCCTTGAGAACAAGAAACCAAACTCCCTCTGTATGGGCGAACGGTGACAGGAAGGTCAACGGCAATGCTAATTTTCCCAAAAAAAGAGCAGAGGCCTAGGCCAGGGTTCATTAATTCTGATTCTTTGTTGGTATCCAGATAACAACAGTTGGATGTCACTTCTTCCCAAACCTAAAGCCAATAAAAATTACGTTAAGTGAATGCACTAAGAAAATTTCCTTATCAAGACAACATACCCTCTGCGGAAAAAAAAATCAAAAGAATCTGCCTCCAGCAAAATATAGAAGTTCGTTGGAAGTTCTAAGTAGGTACTCCAGTAGGTATTCTGTGACAGTAGAATGGTATACCCAGGGCCGGACCAACCATATGTGCAAGATGTGCAAATGCACAGGGCGCGAAATTCTGGGGGCGCATTACCAGGAGCAAGAAAAAGTAATCTGATCTTGGGCAAACAAATATGTACTGCCATTTCCATTTTAACCACACACATTCTTCAAATAATCCCAAAATAACATCCATCACAACTGTGCTAAGTTATTTCTTACACACTTACTTAAATCACTTTCATTGTTACATTCAAAGAAAATTTAACTCTAACTCGTAGAATTCCCACTATCCCACTAGACCCATGCAAGTTCAATCCTACCTACCTAATTTCCAATTCACCTATTCGTACAAAAGAAAAAAAAAAAAAAAGAAAAAATCTCAACACCAAAAAGTTACATGCCACCTCATATGTGCAAGATTTTTTTCATGCACACTGAGTCCCAAAACAACATAGAGAATATGACAACGAAAAGGACTTATTCATACTGAATTACTGAATCATGTGGGCTAAAAACGTGCAGGTTTTGTATTATGTGTGTGACTTCTCATCTACGAAAAAAACAACAAAAAAAGGTCCCCGAAAAAGGAAAGTAGGTTACTACCCAGCGCGAAATATCGTCCCGAATGAATTTTATAGCTGAATACTTCAATCAATTCACTAGCCAAATAATAAAAGGATACGTCATGCAATGATTAAGTGAGTGAAGAGTCATGCGAGGTTTCCTCAGTTCATAGATTTGAACCCACTTTTTGCTTTGTGTGTAGAAAAAAACAAGACAACAGCAATCAATTCACTAGCCAGATAATACAAGGAAATGACATGTAATGATTTTGGTAGGTGAAGAATAATGCAAGGTTTCCTCAGTTCATAGATTTAAACCCACATTTTGCTTTGTGTTTAGAAAACAACCCTTTCTGTCGTTGAATTAAAAATTGCTTTTGATATGGAAAATTATAAGATGAAAAAACTATTGAAAAGTCATGTAGAAGTTCATCAGTTCATCGTCTGTACCGCCATTGTGTGTTTTGATAGAAGTTGATTTTTTTTTTTGTGTTTTCTGTGTTCACATTTGCTACTGACAGTAAATATTATAAGATGACTTTTGAATTTCCATCAAAATGAGGCAATCTTAGATTTTCTCCAAGTATTTCGAGTTGTTGGTTATTGGTTAATCACCACTTCGCATAAGTAAAGTGATGATTAACCAACAACCTCTGGCCTAGTAATTTCACTTTAATTTAAAGTTTCTATATTTTAACTAATCACAAATTCACAACACAACAGTATTAATGAATTCACCATTTATTTAATTTTCTTCACATTTTTCAATATTGCATTAACTAATTGTTGAATAAACAACTACCACTTATCTTGTAAATTGACAATTGAATTTTCATTACCTTTTTCATCGAAGATATTGAACCGATGAATAAACCACATACATTTATGTAGTGAATTCACAGATTATGCAACCACCATGTTTTTCATCACTTGGGTTGGTGAATAAACAACTTCCAACGAAGTAGTGATTTCGTTGGTGAATTTTCTTCAGATTTTCAGCATGTGCTTCCCGCCTAGGACATGCCCATGTTAATTTCATCAAAGGAATCAGCTGAAAAGTGGACGGTGCAGCTGCCATTCCTCAAGGAAAAAGCTGATTTTTCCTCAATGAATTTTTTGAATTTGTCCTGCTGGGCTGAGTATCGAAACTAACATGTGAAAATATTACAAAAAAAAAAAAACTTATTTATA